>JAQFYZ010001487.1:0-23063 GCA_034695085.1 Cylindroiulus punctatus
TTTGAGATTTCTGCTGACCATTTCCAAAAGTTGATATTAATAAACATTATGTTTTTCTCATGAGCAGGTTTAAAAAACTGTTCTACACGATTTATAAGTCAGGGAAATTTACTTGGGTGTCAGGGAAAGTCAGGGAAATGATTTTGTGCAAATGCATTATACAGTTTGGCGTATACATTTCCAATTGCATTTCAAATGCATTTTCTTTGGATATAGGAAGTGCGCAGTTCCTGCGCGTATGTTTCTTTTCTCATATCCACCCATTTTTCTTCCATCTTTTTTATATAAATAATAAACTTTCTGGTTGGGTAGTTGTTTGTCCTCCTCCCGGTGCGGCTGGGACCCGGGCAAATGCAATTGTAAACTTATTATGTGACCGCTGCGACTCCTGACTGGTGCACACGTGATATATGACACTCGAGAGAATTAACACCAGGTTCCCGTTTGAGTGATTTAACGTCGTCGAGCTCGCTGGAGTGACGTTTTGATGAAAGCCCTGAAAATAATCAGCACCAGCGATTGTTGGACGAGATGATAGTAGTATAGGAACAGTCATCTCTGGATCACTTTTTCTGAGCGCATTGTAAGCTGGAATTTCACTTTCAATGTCTCTAATTATGGCTTGTGCAGCCATCCTTTGATGTACATACTACCTAGATGATCGTAGATAAACTGATCGACGGAGTAAGAAAAAAACCTTTTGATACAAGTTTCACTTGTACATACTTGGGGATACTGCGATACTCGCATCGGTAAAATTTCTGGTGTGCAAACCAGCGCTCAGATTTACCTTATCAAGTAATTGTAATTTGGTGGAGAGAATTGTGAATCGCAACCAGTGAGACGGTAGGAACTGTCATTCCAATCTGATTATAGGACTCCGAGCACTTTCGGATCCGTACTATTGGTCTTTTTTCTTGCATGCCATGTTACGTTGGAATACTCTTCCAAAGGATAGCCGGATCTGTTCTACAATTTTACCACCAATTGTTGAACCGGGCAAAATAATTTCCTAACCTAACCTAACCTAACCTAACCTTTGATGCGATACATAAACACAATTGATGCGTGAGATGCATTAAATGTCGCAAAAGGTGTTGTGGTGGTAAAAAAGGTCCGGATAGCCTTAAGCTGCACGAAATTCAATGTTACAATGATGTTTGGTGTCCACCCTATTGAGGGGGCAATTACCGAATAAAATTTTGGCTGAGGGATTACACCCCCCTACCACATGGCATATCACGTGCTGCTAGTAGGGTACTGAGTTGAATTGAATTGAATTGAAATGATGCGTCGCCTACTCGAAACTGCGGTCTGCCATGTTGTGACGTCACTTGGTTTCAAATTCAAAAACTATTAAAATTCAAAAGCATTCAAAAAATAAATGCTTATTTCTAGCGAATTGATTTTGAGACCATTAATTTACCGGGAGCTGTCCTGATTTTCTCCCATTTTGTAACAATTTGCTCGGCCGGTTGCTTGATATTGATAGATGGCCATTTCCTTCATATTTTCTTACAAGGGTGTTGCAGTCTCAAGTGAATTAGCATGCGTCGTGGGTGGACAGTACATGTCCCATTTCTTTTTCTGAATTATTAACATTTTATGCAAAGCAGCAATTCGCATTGGCGCATCTTGCGACGCTAGATAACAATTTTTAAAATTGCGAAGATACTGGCCCAACAATTGTCCTTCACAAACATGTACTTGTATTATAATTTTATTGCCTTTTTCCTTACTTGGGGGTATTCCGTTAGCGCAAAGAGCATCCTTTGTCCGGCGTTGAGAAAAGAGCAATACCATTGTCCTAATGATTTCATCCAAATAACCTTCTTGCCATTTGTTGTAAATGCGCGATTGTTGGCTGCCCCTTATATTAAGATTTATCGCAGCTTTAGAATGAAAACTGACTACCCTAACTTTAGTGAAATGCCATTTTCTGGTAACATCATTCAGTGACTGAAGAATAAAACCCTTCCAGTGTTAGATATCTCAATTACACCAGTTTCTTTTTTCGAATATTACCTCGAAGAAATAATTGGAGCCCTTGGGAAAAGTCCTGCTTTTTCATCGTGTTAGCATATGTGTTATTTACTTCAAAATGGCTATCGATAGATCACGCCTCCAAAGATATTTTATTAGTTTTCTTAGGCGACTGAAATGGGAAACTCAACACGTGGTCCTGTATTTTTATATTAAAAAGGATGAAAGCTTTGCTTCAGCATAGCTTTTATTGGAAGATTTGTGGCTTGAAAAAGCTCGGGCAAGGGATTGTATTGGCAAAAAAAATGTTGGATACCAATTATAATGTTTATTGAGTTCTCAGGAAGACTGCAATTAAGCTTACTCTTGGATCTCATATCGTTTAATAACCCTCATTCTACAACGCATCTCAGAAGCATTATTGCCTAAAAAATGCAATCACTATAGACAATACATGTTATCTGTACATGGTCATTGTACATACACTGTAAAAACAAATGTCTAACTTTCAGACACTTAAAGTGTTTTTTCGTTGTAGACAGGATTCGTACCTTTAGGCCGTCTTGAAATTCAGTGTCTTAAATGTATACCCTACAACTGTCTTAACATTTCTAATTTCAGTTACGTAACATAACTGAATTATGAGGCATGTTCATAAAATCTGTTTAATGTTACTATTAAGGAAAACTGTGCGAGGTGGAAATATTGTATTACAACCTAAAAAATACGCATTTTGCATATTATGTAAATAAATATAGCATTACCAAAAATGTGAGGAGGAAAATGGACACTGAGTAGGAGCAGGAAGGGAGTGACGTCATTGGCAGATGATTGAATTTAAGACACATAAATGGGATGTGACGTTTTCCTGTCTGTAATCAAGACATGCAAAATGATTTAGATGTTTTAAATGTCTTTAAATTGGTATGGTATACGAAGTCAGCACGTTAAAGGACTTAATATTCGTGCATAAAATGCATTTAGTTGTAAGTATCATAGTATACGCGTCGATGAATTCAAACGATGCAATGTAATTAGTGGTTTCAAATTGAAATTTCAATGTAAATGAATTTCCAACACGTTTACATTAAATACAGGGTTGCCACTGACCTGCAAAGTCAGGCAAAGTCAGGCAAAACGGGCTGAAATCTGGAAAAGGGAAAAGTCAGGCAAAATTGAGAAAGTGTGAAATAATTTTAAGAGGTTCTAATGTGTAATTGTAAAAGTGAAAATCCCCTGAAAAATGTTCAAGTCAAAATGTTCAAATGCATTAAAAGTTTGGTTTTATTTTATTTTTTTGTATTAAAGCAGTTGTTTTCAGATCTCCTGGTAATGGAGTTACAAAAGTTTAACTTTTAGGTCAGGCAAAGTTAGGCAAAATTTGTGATTATGCTGCTAAAAGTCAGGCAAGACAGTTTTAAAAAATAAGTGGCAACCCTGTAAATAAGACAGAGCAAATATGATGATTTAGGTTCTTCAAATTTGAATAACGCACTTATGAGAGAAATTATTCCGATAATCCGGCTTTATCAATGGCCTAAACATGGGACGTGGTCTCGGCATCACTGGTGAAGGTCCGTCCGTATTTCATCTGTATGGTAATCACTCATGGCACGGTGCAGTATTGTTGTGTCGTGGGGAAAAAATGGTGGGTTTGAGGACGTGGACACTTGAATTCTTCCATATATCAAGCTGTCCAATCAATAACCAGAAAATTGCGTGAACACCGGGTGCTACTACCCGCTTATCCTAAAATGAAGACGCGATTGCATCTGGAAAGTGAACGAGGTGAAGAGGTTCTTTAATTCACTGTGCTGTAGTCGCCTTAGAAAAAAAATCACCTTCACAAGTTTTCTGGAAGACAGGAGTGTCGTCTGTCAACCCCTTGGTGTTAGGGGCCAGTAAACTGTGAGCGAGTGAATGACATTGACGAGGAAGCTCACGAACGTTCATAAACTGACATTCGGCATTTTCATTCTTTTCCTAAGCTCAACCCTAAGTCAATTATAAATCGTATACATGTAGTGGATATCACTGGGACTGTGTTCAAATGCTCGTGTATTTGTCCCCATGGAGTGGTTACCGAGCACTGAGTCGGCTATGGAGCATCCGAATCTGGCATCGGAGCTTGATGTCATGGTATTAGTAGTAGAGGACAAAATTAGTCTAAATCCAGATCTTTTGGCATTTGAAAAACGTATACGGGAAATTATTTGGAAATTCTGGTACGTACATGACATGTATGTCGGGCTTGTTGAACAGCTTCGCAGCATGGCAATGTGTCAACGTGCTTGCGACTTTACAAATGCAAATTATCATTATTATTATTATTATTATTATTATTATCCGTTCAGTCGTTGCCGACTCTCGGAGACTTCATAAGCTAACATTCTCCATTTTGTTCTGTCGCTTCCTTCAGCTGTGCAATGGTCATATTGGTGGCGGCTTTGATGGTATCGAGCCAACGTGCTCGCTGCCTTCCTCTACTTATGGTTCCACTGACCATACCCAGCGTCACATCCTTTTCCAATGCCTGGGCACGCATAACATGTGCAAAGTAGGTCAGTCACAGTCTGGTGATCCTGCCTTCCAATGAAGCTTCAGGTTTGATGCGTGCGAGTACAGCCTGGTTAGTGACCTTATCTGTCCAAGGTATTTAAAGTAGCTTTCTCCAACACCATAGTTCAAAAGAATCCACTGTTTTCCTGTCAACTTTCTTCATAGTCTAGCTGCCACACCCATATGTAGATATGGGTAATACTATGGCTCTAACGAGTCTGCACTTGATGACGAGGCTAATACTCTTGCACTCCCAGAGTTAATGCAAATTACACTGCTGTTAATAATATGCACTGTTCAAGATTTTGCTTCCAGTATTCTGAGAATTAGTACACATGTCTGGTTGGCTTCGGTAACATGCACCGAACTGTGCAGCGGTTTAACCTGACATCACATAACTCACGGAAACATCTACTGCTACCAGCTGAATTGTATTTAGACTAATCTCGTTCTCCTCTACAACTTTCAAATTAAAGATAGATCTCTGCTTTTGCGGATTAAGTTATGTAGTGAAATATAACATCAAGTTCAAAAATCTGGTTAGATGTCGAATTCTGATGATGTTAGATTGTCATATTTCTGAAGCATTTTCATAATTATCGACGGCTGAGTCCTTTAACTCTTTTTGTTTTCCATTTGCAAATAGCGATAGCTTGTTATCTATTAGGCATTGTCTTAAAATTACTCCAACATGCTTGACCTTACGTAGTTCAAAGGCATTCTTACTAGGATGCTCGGTTCGGTTCTCATGTTGCGGCTGAAGATAGCGTCTAAAGGCATTACCTCCGTAAATTGCTATATTTTATGGAAATGGTATGCATAGCCCTATTCAGCCGGTTTCGATAAGAGCACGTTTTCTGCATCTTTAGGCAATAAATACCGGTAAAACATGCGCATATCCACTTTCATTTGCTAGAACTCATTGACGGATACGTACAAGTAAACAGTACATCACTCGAAAGTTACTGCGAAGCTTTTTACGTAGAAAATGTATTATGTTGGAAACCTACTTGGGTCATTACCTGAGCTCACATCACTTATCAGTCGATAAATGTTATCGATTTTGGTTTTGTAATTTCGTGATATTCATTCGCGCAATTAACATAACTTTTAAACTCTTCTGCACTTTTTAATCGAATTTTACGTGCATGTACATGTATACCGGGCAGGTTGGTCATTTGGTTAACGTCTCTGCCTGCGGGCGGGAGATCTGGGGTTCGCTCCCCGGGTCGGCTGAACAAAACTACATACACTGAAAACACTAAAAATCCATTTCTATTAATCACTGAAATCAGCAAAGTGACATTTGGTCACTATCTATTTCAGTCATGGATTCCACAGCCCTTGGGCGAATGTCGAGGTCAGTTCCCCTTCCAAATCGGCCACGACTGTCCCAATCCCTTCTCACATTTGATTTCTTCGCCGTGCTTGTTTGCTAGTTTCATCTTGTTTCCTTCTCGCAGTTGTTGCGCAATGCCGCTTTTGCTATGTTCAATTCGCTGTTCGGGCGCCATTTAGCCTTGTAGGCCTTGCGCCCTAAAGCTTCATACACACACACACACATGTACAGTAGAACCTGTCTAAGTCAATACGTAAGGGACCGGGCATCACGTATCGGTTTAGACAGGTTATTGTCTTAGGCAGGGACATTAATCAAGCATGGGGACGAGCTCGGGACCGGCCGCTGATATTAGGTTATGGAGGTTATAAGTTTACACAGTATCAGTTAAGACAGGTTCCACTGTATATGTATGTACTAGAATCTGTATCCGATTTAGTTATGTTCTCTTAGTTATCTTATCCACTTGTAACTAGAAATTGCAGAATTTATTTGTGGCAACGGAATCTTCCGAGCTCATTGTACGAGATGCTGCGGTTCAGTTTTCTCCATCCAAACCAATTTCTGAATTGGTCACATTTCATATTTGACTCGAGTTTGAAAATATCTAACATCTCCATCCAACCCCACATCTCTCGGCAGTTTGTTAGACGTATATTTTATCGAATTTCTTTTATCGATTATGTATGGTCATTGCGAGAGGGCTATTTAGTTTTCATAAAGACGTGATTCGCCAGAAGATGGTTTTCTGCCATACCCTAATATCGAATATAGTGTGTAATATATATTGTGTGCATAGGCGTCTTAAACGTTATTAAATCGAAGTCTTAAGATTTGTAAAAGTGTTATGTTTTATAATGTACAGTTTTAATCCAGTTTTAATCCTGCGCTCTAATTATCTAAATCCAGTCGTGTTTAGTTTGAGCTGTATTGTAGTTGTCTGTTGGTGGTGCTAATCATTAGCGAAAATAAATGAACTCCACAGAGACTGAAGTAAAAATGCACGACAATTCAATTTAATAAAACTACATGTATTTCCCCGTTGCGTCGTTTTAATAATTAAGCATGTGAATGTGAAGCGATGCAATATGTAAAAATGTGACTGCTAACTACGGAGGAACGCTTAAACTAAATTTAATTATTGTTACTTTCTCGCAGTTATTATTTAAGATTTGCCATAAGAGGAATTAAATTCGTGGAAAGTACATTTTCTGCTAGGTAGGATTAAATACCATTGTGCAGAACATAATTATAGACCAAATACATGAATAGTTCACTGACTTTTATTACACACATCTATAAAAAACCTGCATTAGCAAAAATAAGTTCATTGGATTTGTCAGGAATATTGTTAGACATCAACTTGTAACAACATTTAACATGAAAAGCATCGACTCTTTGTTCTGTTTGAAGTGTATATCTATACTATGTATATAATCTAAATTAGCAGCCGAGTGGAAAATATGCTTTTCCACTGGGAACTTAAGATAGTTTAGTATGCTTTTTTACCAATTCAGAAATGTATGTGTTCGATTTAGGGTTTGGAAATAAAACTACTGCATCATTATGACCATGATTGTGCAAAATGTAAGAAAAATTATTGAAAAGTAGTGGGGGAATTTGGCGAGTAGGCCTACCCTGTAAATTAACAAGATGCAATGTGAATAACGTTTTGGAGTACTGAACATTTAAATTTATGGTCCTGGTGTTAAAGTGAATGATGTGCGCCAAAAGCACGACTTTGCATTTAACTCAAAATGACTTACTGGGACTCGGAGTAACCGCTCAGCAGCGGTTTTTGAAATTGTTTATCGTTATTTATTTTTTCGCCAGAAACGCTAGTAAAATGGTAGTGATATTACGAAAACGTGACATCCCGACTGGATCAGTAAAGTCAGTGACGATAAGCGGGCATATTTTATGAGATTGACGAGGCGACGTCTAACAAAATTTTGAATTTCCCGAAGCTCCCAGCGCCGGCTGATGGCGTAATTTTATTTATAACCCCGTATTTATATTTATAGCGTGCTAGACTCGGATGGCGTGGTGGAGATATCCTCTACGATATATCCCTATCGCGAAGTTTTGCCAAAAATATTTTACCACCATCACACCGTTTGGTACCTTCTGCTACACTCGCATGTCGATGGGTGCCCGAAACTCAGCCGCCCATTGCCAAAGGGTCATTGATGATGTGCTCCGATCCTTACCCGACATGACGGTAAAGATCGGCCACTCACCTTCGACCGCGCCAATACATGTATTAAAAAAATGAACGGAAATCTTAAAAGCGCTAGACTTGGATGGCATGGTGGAGACATCCTCCACGATATATCCCTATTGCAAAGTTTTGCCAAAAATATTTTACCACCATCACACCGTTTGGTACCTTCTGCTACACTCGCATGTCGATGGGTGCCCGAAACTCGGCCGCCCATTGCCAAAGGGTCCTTGATGATGTGCTCCGATTCTTACTCGACCTGACGGTAAAGATCGGCCACTCACCTTCGACCGCGTCAATACATGTATTAAAAAAACGAACGTAATTCTTAAAAGCTAATCGATTATTTGGTACGAGCTAAATTATCTAATCGCAGGGTTCCTATAATTTTGTTATAAATCTCCTCGGTTTACCATTTAATCAATCAAGTAGGAATTTGGCTTGTTTTTCCTATTTTTCTGCCAGTTTTACCTCTAGGCGCCATGTTTTGGGATGAGCGCAAAACTTTGCGGAGTTTGATGAAGGAGGTGGGGAAGAGCCGGGGACTATTATCTTATTAGCGATTTGCATAGCAACGTCCCTGGCAGTGCCGGGAGGCGTTCTCGCAACATTTTCTCCCATGCAGATTGATCAGGGCGTTGCCATGGCAACGGGGGAAGCTGGAGAGATTAAATTCGTGTTTGTGTTGTGGCATCATTGATTTTACTCGTTGTCGTCTCTTTCGGGCTACTTTCCCCCCACTCGCTCTTCCCCATGCGCAGCCATCGCTCCCCCAAGAAATGCAGTCAATAATAATATAATGGTCTTCTGAAATGGCGAATTTTTTCAACCCTGAAAAATTTGGCGGTGGGGTTAAGTCCGCCCGCCATGGATCTCCGAACCGTATGAAAAAGTCGGATTTGAAAATCTGATGGGCTGTACTATCTATTGACATTATGCTCCGAAATAAAATTGTGGCTCTGCTCCTTCGTATATTTGTGTTAAATGTGGGAAATTACAAAAAAATGGCCGTCTTCATGTTAGCCATCATTGATCCCTGAGGCAGGCTGTCTCTCATAGCATGACGGCTGGCAGAGATTGCCACCCTTCAGGGGTAGCTAACAATGAAATGAAATTTTAGGTTTATATTGGTTATGTTGGGTCTTGTGTGCTCAGGCTGTGCACATTAGGAGCAACTGATTGTAGTAGTGTAACCCCAATTTTTTTATTCGAACTCTACTCCCTCGGCCATTTAAGGTAGAAGTTGTGTGCAAGTGTACTAGTACAGGGATGTGACTGATGTGACAAAATTTTGACAATATCTTTAAAAGATAGAAAATAATGTGACAAATGCAACAAATAAAGAGAGAAACCTCTTTTACGTATGACCTATCTGTTGAATTATAAGGTTGATGGTAAAGAGGAAATTATCAAAAAGAAGGAAAAAGCCCAAAAAATATTGCATGCTGGAATGGAGATGTTACGTGAGGCCTGCAGTACTAGCCGCGCAGATATTGTAAAAGTGGAAGCTGCAAATGCCATCTTCAAACCGGCAAGATGGCAATAGAGCTTGCTGATGAAAACTTGAATCCTTAATGCAAAACGTGTGTAAAAATGAAAAAAAAATGAATAAAATGAACAGTTCTGCAGATAGAGTATATTTTGGGAGAATTTAGATGAACTAAGAATCAATTGCATAACATTTTCATGTGACAAAATGTGACATAGCTGGCCACATGCCTCATAAGGGCAAAAATAAGGGCTGGTTGGAATATGATTTCGTTTATAATTGAAGTTGGGACTATGCCACAGTACTGAGATGGCTTTTGGACGCTGGAATTACTTGGTAATTATACGAGGAGCGTTCGTGAATGAGTTCCTAAATAGCGAGCGGATCTGGCTTTCTTCAGCGGTCCGTTAATTAAGAATCGGTTGGCATTTTTGCGAATTGTTGCTCTCGACCCCCCAGCTTTATTTGGGTGTTAATGGCAATTTCGATTGGCGTGCCTTCGCACCACGTGCCAACGGTAAGGCATGATGCAGATGGGGATTTATGGCTGGAAACAGCCGGGGTTACTGACTCAGCCGCATAAAAGGTTAACGCAGACACAATTGCGTAAGAAGGCTTTTGTGCGACGGCTCTCCTCCCATTCAGCACAGAAATTAATTTGCCCAAATTCCGATGCGTCAGGGGCGCCAGTGGCAATTAGCGGCAGGGTGGAATGCGTGGGGGCAGCGGCGACACCTCGGCAACACATTCCGATGATGTCGTCCGCATGAAATTGTGTCGAAATTTGCAAAATCAGTGAGGTTGTCTTCTTGCGATTACTTAGGACTACCCTATTTTTGATGCAGCGCTGAACAAGGGAGATTTTCTGATGGCATGGAAACGTTTGGAAGTTTGGAAACATGTACCTGTTGCACGCCTCAGAATTTTCAAACTCAAACAATGACCCAATTCGTGCAACGGGCTGGAGCAGGAAGCGGGTGTGGGCACCGCAGCTGGGCTGGGCGAGTGCTTCCTCGTGGAGTGGCGAGCTTGGATCAGTGATTGGGCTTTTCTCGTGGGTGGCTTCAGCTGTGCGATGTCGGGGCAACATGGGGGCCCGGTAACTTACCTTGAGATGTAGACTTTTCTCTTCGCGGAGGCACGATGAAGTCCTGGGTGATCTTGCTCGTCTACTGTACATTTACGAGCTTGTTTATTTGATGCCATAAGTTCCGACATCACTACGGATTCCTGAAATTTTAATCGAGCTTCAGCAAAAACCAATAGTTACTTTCTTTCATTTTCCTTCATACATTGTAGGTCTATTTAATGTAGGCTACCTATTTTCTCCCATCTAATGTTGATCATTGCATTCACCGCAGAAACCTCAGTTGTGCATTTACAGTATGTTGCCTTTTCGCGGTACTTTGAATAGTAGTTTCCAAATTTACATTTCCCAGTTAAGTAACAACATACCCCTCTCGGTGTAGGTTTTTGAAAACGTTATTCCCGTTTCATTCCATGCTCAGAAGTTAATTTCAGTTTCTGCTGCGCACATGTATGGCTGTGCTTTACGAGATCATTTGGGTTTCATGAAATTAATTTGAACGTGAACCAAAGCGTCGTGTTTGTTGGTTTCCCTTCAAATTGGTTCCGAACTAAAAAGCATCATTCCCCAAATTACCTTCAATGCATTATGCTCCAGAACACCCTGTATGGGATTGCTACTTGCCATTAGCGTTGTTTCATCGAGCGAAGCTGCTATCATTATTCAAAAGAAAAATATCATTATTTAATGTAATGATGGCATTTTCGCCTATCTGCATTGATATGGGGGCATATTAGCTTAACCCAACTTCTCCGGCTTCATTCTTAATTTATACCCACTTCTATGCGCCTCCAATTATGAAATTAAACTCGTTAATTTTCCAATGGACTTCCGACATCTCTTGACATAAATAATAATGGCACTAGCTGGAAGCATTTGTCAATTCAATGGCTTATGACTGCATTAGCGTATGACAGGTTAATTTTTTATTTGTCGCTCCTGATTTTGCTTTTTTTCCAACCTCACGTTAATTGCATGAAGGATAATTTAAATGGCGTGGTCTACATGACAGAAAAGAGGCTGCTGGAATTTAATAAGTCCTACTCCTACGCATTTATTGGTTTAATTTATGTATTTATATATGTACTTTTTTAAGGAAATGAGGTTTTGCTAGGCCCCTTGGCATTTGCTATCATTATTCTGGCAGCCTCATTAAAACGAATCTGCGGGCGGATTAGAAATACGGAAAAATCATGCAGCTGAAAATAAATACGAAAACTGGGAAAATGTAATTTTTAAAAGTGCAACGAAGCGAGTTAATGGGCGCCTGAACTAGGATGTCAACCTGCCAGGAATTGTTTGGTGTGTTTGCCATCACAAGGGGGTTTTAACTATAGGGCATCCGAGTTACATAATACTCTGAATTAATCATTTTGGAAGTGTAAATGCGAATGTGTTATGCCAACAATCACAAGAGTTGCAGAATTTTTTTTTGATCAAGTTGCCTGTTTTGTATCGCGATGCTCAGTAATTTCCAATTAGAAATTCATCTCACCCATTGCACTATAGCAAGGATCATTTTAAAAAAAACTTTCTGATACTAGACAAACTCAATATTTTCAATTTCATATTGATAATATTAGTAGCAAACTCTTAGACAACACCGGTGTTATCATCGATGAAACAGTTTACCACTTGCTTTGCGCACATCTATCTATGAATGCTCCAGAATATTATTTCAAACTAACTGCAAATATTGGAAAATGAAAATCAATCAACATATTTTGCAAATGTGATATGCCACCTTTATTCAGACTGTTTTCGATCAACCATATGTCTGTTTTGGATTACTAAAATTTTTGCTTTATGAACTGTTTTGTACATGTATCTTTGTTCTTAGTGAGTGCTAATATACAAATAATAATAATAATAATAATAATAATCTAATTAATTAGATTTCACAGCATTTTAACTGATTAGATTTACTGAGTAGTCCGCACTGTTACATTTATCCTAATAAGTCATGCATTTTTCCATATAAAAAAGAAATGTATTTTGAGATGCATTTGGAACTACATTGGAAAATACCTTGGATTGGCACTAAAATATGTATTGTATTATGCATTTCGAAATAAATTTTGAAATGTATGGCAATATATATTGCAAAACACATGTAAATATATTGAAATGTGTATTTCAAAATGCATATCACACTAATATTTCACTATACATTGCAAATACATTTCAATTCAAACTGCAGAAATGCAAATTTTGTGTAAAAATATTATTTTCACCCAAAATTCACTGCACAGTCCATTATTGACGAGTTACCTTAGTGAGGTCCATTTTGTGAAATGAATTTAAAATCTTATCTCAATTAAAGCTGAAATGCATTAAAATATAGCTCAGCATTACTATACATTTCGAAATATATTACAAATGCATTATACAGTTTGGCGTTTACATCTCCAAATGCATTTGAAATATATTTCCTTAATTTAAATACATTTCAAAATGCATTTCAAATACATTTTGCAAATTTTTACTAAGCATTTTCTTTGGATATGGGTTAACCTATTTAACTCGACACGACTAAACTTAAGTCGGGCATAGATAGGTCAAACAAGTTTGCACGCATGCCTTACTTAGATAAACGTATCAAAGCGTTCATGTAAACGTAGTGTTTTTGTCGATTTTTATAAAGTTTCGCCATTCTATTACCTGGAGTAGTTCAGCAAGCTTAGATGTGCTTGGTCATGCATTTAACCTCTAACTCACCTCGCCTTGACTTAACTTAACTTAAGTCGGGTATAGGTAGGTCAAACAAGTTTACATGCACGTATTACTTCATGTAAACGTGGTGTTTTTGTCGATTTTTATAAATTTTGGCCTATGTATTACCTGGAGTAGTTCAGCGAGCAGTGTTAGATGTGCTTTGGAAACTATTTGCTGTCTTTCATATCCGACATCATCCAGTTTGGAGTCCACTTTAAAATGCGTGTCTGGCATGGAGAAAAATAAATTTCGGGGTTGTGAGCCCGGCTTTTAGCGAGAGCAGTTTGCACTTCCAGATTTGGAGTTAAGTTAATTCGCCGTCAGCCCTTGCGCCTCCTTTCCTATTGGTTACCCAAATGCTCTCTAAAATTCAACGTAAAACTGTAAATGCACTCTTGATAGCGCTGCTATGGGCTTTTTTTGGGCCGAATTTTATAGTTTGAATAAGGTAATGCCACACTATAAGCGAGTGAACCGTAATCGCCACACTTTGACAACAGTATAAAGAAGATCTAGCTTTCGACTGAAAGGATATGGCGTTTGCATTTTATAAGCTTACTACTAGCCATCTTCTCTTCTTCTCCTCGGAGCTGCTTACCATCTTAGCCCCCCCAGCTCATCTTAGGCCCCCCAGCCCATCTTTTCTCTCCCAGCCAATGCAGATCGATAAACGTGAATATGCGTTGGCTGAACGGGAGATATCGTAAAATGCAGACCGTACTCGGTATACTCGGAAGCCGCCTTAAAAATTGGAGATTGCATGGGGGTGCCTCGCAAAATGGCCGAACAAATCATTTATTTAATCCTCGGAAGTAGTTATCTTCTCCCCCCCTTTCCGAAAGTATCTCCGTTTTTCCTGTCATCCTACGCCCTAATGTTTTTCCTGGTGTTATTGTGAGCGCCGTTCCTTATTGCGTTTGCTTTTTTGCTCCACAGGTGGCGGTGGAGTCGTCCCGGGAGGCCTTCGAGTACGACGACTTCACCCTGGAGGAAGGCAGCCAAATCAACGCCGACTTGAGATTTGACAAGCATCGCGATCACCTCTACGCCATGACGGAAAGGACGGTAAGTTACAACTAGTCATTCAGTATATTACATAGGTGTAGATATGTTAAGTAAAGACACAGTCAAACCTCGTTATAACGAACAATATTTCCATCCCCGTCACAGCCTGTACAGAAATAATGTTCATTTATACTGTTATAACGAATTGGATAAAACGAATTATCGGTTATAACGAACACATTTTCGCGGTCCTATGCACTAAGGTTGCAAAACATCACTTGATAAACACTGGCTAAACCCATTGATCAGCTCACAGAAGGTGCTGTCAAGATGTCATCGATCTGATGACAGACTTCCCGTTGCGAGACAGTCCCATTTGCACGTGTATTTGCACAATATTCAAAAAACATATTATTTCAAACAACTTTTACTCGTAGGTGTGCGGGGTAGTTAAGTGTCTGATTACAGTCTGAATGAAATTTCGACTTCCTTCTCATTCAGACTATTGACACGTTTGGACACTTAGGAGAAATGTCGCGAAAGAAATAATAAACGATCTTCAATAACAAATTATTTCAAATAAATGACCACTGTGCCCTCGGAAAAGTTGTACAATACTGTACAAAAAAATGTTATGCGAGTATAAATACAATTTAGTTTTTAAAACTCATATTTTTTCTGGCCACTGGTATAACGCACTACGGTTATAAAGAACAAATGTTGGTGGTCCCATGCAATTCGTTATAACGAGGTTCAACTGTAGTTGGAAATTTCATTAAAGATTGTTCTATACAGTCATATTCGCTACCAGTGATTGCCTGGTGGTTAGGGGCAGCTGAATCTCAAATTACAGTTGTTTGGTTACATTGACACCAGCTTAAAGTGAAGCTTAGGAGAAAAAAAACACAGGATAAATGTTTGCAGCTTGTACACTGGACAAGTACCCTGTGTAATGGTATAATGTTGGACCGTAGAGATTACTACATTTGGAGCAGGGACTGTTCTGGATGTATATCTAACGTATTTATGAAAATGTGAGAATAGCTTTTTAGTAAAGCACGGAAAATCACATTTTCAAATTCACATTTTTGGGTGAATATTTCCTTTTATCAAACTGGGTGGTAATAATGGATCTGATGCATTGTAAAACCACATTGATGACAGAATTATTTGGCTACCATCTCACCCCCCTCATCGCGTCCGTCACCCTTAGGTCTATTCAAGTACATCTTCATGACTTGTGTATTCGTTGGACGTTTGAAAAAGTCAAAAGTAATTTTTTGAGCAAACAAAGAAAAACGTTTTAAATTTTTTTGAAAAAAGTGAAACCTCGTCATCGTTTTTTTTTTTTTTTTTGTGTAATCCGAATTGATTGTCAGGTATTCCATCAGAGATTCTCAGCTGAATTGTTCCCTTCTTTAGTCACTATTTTCACCACTAATCCGTGTACCATCTGCAAGATTTAAGATGTATATCTCGATGATTGCATCGAGTGATTCAAGAGCAGTAAAGACAATTTCAGTTTATTCGTAGTTTTGGATGCAACTCTAGATGTGTTCTTCTAACGTTGTGGAGAGAAAAGCATCAATAACAAGTGCATGTATAGACCAGACTGACGAACTCCACATTTAATTATGTTCTTAGTGGTCGGTCTAGTTTTTGGCGTCCCTCGGTTGGCTATGGAGCATTTTGTAGGTTTCCCCATCAGCGCACAATAATGTTGGTTTCATGTAAATTTAGAAATTGGCAAAAGAGCCAGAGCGGAGCAAAGGGCCGACATTGGGGTCGACAAATGGTTAAGTCGGTCTCAAAGTCTTTGTCAGTTGCAGTGCAGTCCATGATTGAAGCCTCGATTATCTGGACGATAGTAGCTACACAAACTTCCCCCCACTGCGAGTGGCGCCTCTGAATATCTCAAAACGAACGCACATACGTTTCATTAAGGTCCATAAAAGATATGGCATTAATAAAAGTCTAATTAATCAGATAGGCATCCTGACATAACGAATGTGAGTGATTAACTTGTGGGTCGATGCAAGTTAAAGAGAGAAGTGCTTGCTTGCATGCTGTGACACTAGCTGGTCGATATACACCGAGTGCATCAACTGCATTTCTTCTATGAATTTCTCACAACCCATAGATATGATCCCAGTCAAGTAGTTTAACTGTATATATGCTCATTTATTTTTGCGCACCACTATGTCCCAAACCATACATTATCGTTTCCACCTACTTACCCCATTGAAAAATACATGCAGAATTCTGCAGAAATTTATACTTTTTCTGCAGAAAAAATTGGTGCACAAAAAATTCTGCAGATAAAATTTGGGCTCAACATTTTTTTAAAGAATATATGATATCTGTACAGGTACATCCATGTACATGTATACATGCATATTCAAATAAATAAGCAATGCAATTATGGCTTTTCAATTACCAGTGCCTCAGATACCAAATAATCGAGATAGATAAAGCCAACCAGAGCAGTTTTCCCACAACTGTCTGAGTAAGGCACCAAGCTGTCAAACAATTGACCCCTGGTTCGATTCCCAGTAGTGGCAATTTTTTTTAATACGAAAATGGTAGAAAAAATTCTGCAGAAATAGTTCTACATAAATATTTCTGCAGGAAAACATCAAATTGCTGCAGAGTTCTGCAGAGAATTCTGCAAAGAAGTTTCTGCAGAGTATGCAGAATGTTTTTCAATAGTAACTACGTAATAACCTAATTGCGAAGCAATGCCCACGATAGCTGTAGCTGACAATGCCGGGCCAAAAAAGGCTATTTTTAGCCTAGAACAATGTGTTGGACGGTTTGATAAGCGACCCTGACGTGATGGATTACTTAATTGATTGGAAGCAACACGTGGCTGGCAAACAGAAGACACCAAACTGGGTTATCTGGCAGCGAACATTGGGGCACTGAACAAACACGAAACAATTGGGTTTCAGAGATAATGGCTCGTGAGTAATACATTATCAGGAATCACTACGGAAGGTCCAATTGGTCGTTGTCAATGACAAGCTCCTTGGTCGCAAATGTAACGACAATACTGACCATTGCAAGTTTTGTAATTTGAAATTGTAAAGACGCTTAGTAACGCCCCATCATCTCGTGTGATGCCATAGAAATGCTCCCGGATGTTTCAACCGGCCATTAAATTCCTACAATGGACAATGATGTAATTCTCTTCCATCTCTAATTACGAATGGGTAGTTGGGGAGAATAAGCTGAATTCTCCCACGCAAAGACCACTACAAGAACAACATGAAAGGGTGAAAATGAAAGGAATTCGCACGCCTTCTCCAGCTCCCAATGTCAGGCTGCTTGGGATTCTTGCCCAACCATTCAAAGATCAATTCAATTCAACTCAGCACCCTACAAGCAGTATGTGACTACCATGTGGTAGGGGGTGGAAATTCCTTCGACCCAATCTAAAACTCGGTAATTGCTACCGTGTCTGGGTGGACACCATCATCATTGTAAAATTGAACTTCTTGAATCTTAGGGCTGTCCTTTGGAAGACAATTCCAACGTCTGATTGCATGCAAAAAATAAGACCAGTAGTATGGATCCGAGAATGCTCGGAGTTCCACGCGTGGTTTGGAATGACAGTTTCTACCACCGCGGTGGTTTCGTATGAAGATTCCCTCCACCAAATTTGTATTTCCTCTTAAAGTAAATTTTTTCAAAAGACTCGTAGTGCTCTCGTCTAGTTGGTACTTAACCAATCACAAATCTCGCGGCTCTTCGCTGCACCATCTATAGTCGTCCGGCCCAACGAAGCAGCAGAAATTTTGACAGCCAATCACAGAGAATTGGCTTATCGACACATTCGTCCTGGCTATTCAGAACCAACAGTAGTTGGACAAAAGAAAATATCTGCCAGAACCATACTTGCCATGGTGGACGAAGCATGCGGGAGCTCGGTACCCGGAACCATAGCGTATACACCTTGAACGTCCAGGGGCCACGAACGAGCAAATCAACCCGCACGACCCTGGTCCTTCTCGGTGATCGGAGTCCTACAAAGGGCTCACGAACGAGCCAATAAGCCTCATGTGCGACCCTGGGCCGGCCACGTTCATTGTATGTAGTTTTGTCAGTACCCCGTGTGTGTGTATCATAGTGGACAGCAAATGATATAAATATTATCTGCAAGGCTGACCTCTTATTGGCTAAAGCGCTTTCTGGCAGTGGGCACCAGTTTAGGCTCCTCTCTCTCACCAGCCTCAGTTCAGTGGCACTGTTTGCAGCGACCGGGATAAATGAATCGCAAACAGGAAATGGCATCCTATTGGTCTGAACGACGCCATTTTCCCCGCTTGTTATTTGGGACGACTATAGTGACAACTATCCGACCTGTTTAACAGTTTGCGGGCAGTTTTTGAATATTCTTTGGACAAATCTGAGGCGTTGATTTGCCGTACCGGTAATTTTGCTAATATGCGTACCCCGGCGCATATCATCCGTGATGGTGATCCCCAGGTATTTCACATTTGAAACAACTATCAGCTGAACACCATCCAGGACGGATTATTTTCTCAACCCTTCCTTCACCTGGAGACACTCTGAATTTCCTAGTTGAATTTCCAGAGTTTCCTAGATTGCTGTATGTCCGCCGCTATGACGGTCTGATGGCTGGCGCTGGAGAGGCAGATGCTACAGTTAATTTTTTTTATAGTGAGATGCCTGGTGTCCATTTTCTCCAATATGTGCACGGTATTGATTCGCACCGGGCTCGTAACCCCGCGATGATATATTGATGAGCTCGGGGCTAATCTCTCCCACTCCTATTCATGCCCAGCTCTGCTTTAATAATTCACCCCTAATGACCATGTCATAAAAGCCCCGAAATGTAATAAAACTCAGTTTTCAAGGAGCGTCAACAGTGCAGTTAACACGGGCGAGCAATGCCATTCCGCAGCATCCCCAACAACGCATTTTTGCAGTTAAAATGGCGACTATTTCCTATCTTGATCCTTTCTTTATTGTGATCTTATTTAGGATTAGTGGCGATGATTTAGTTGTTGAACGCACTTCGGAGCCCACGAAACAGGGCGCCAGTTTTAGGCATGCACCGACGATGAAATGAGGATTTCTTTATCACCCAACCATCTCCACCATGTAAATGCGGTAATGGCCGAGTTATTGTAGGAGGTTTTAGCTATATGTAATGCCGCAGCCGAGCTTCTTAATCGGGATTTACTGCAACAGACGTCTGAGCACGACTCGGCTGCGCTGTATGAAAAAGCATTGTGCTCGAAATTCATTCACCTGTGAAATTCGGTGCTAATTCAGGCTCGAGAATTAAGCTCCAAAATTTTCAAAGCCTTTACAAGGCCACAGCTCCGCAGAACTTGAACTTGAACAGACAGTGCCAGGTTTAGTAATCCCAAGTACCACATGCCGGTCTTAAGGCTGATCGAAAGGTCCATTGAAAGTGCGTGGTAATTTTCGGACACCCTGCATAATATTTCCACCATGCAAAACCTGTTTCGCATGTTCGCTTTAATAAATAAATAAAGACGCTCAATTTCTTGCCTACCTTGTAGAATGTGTCGTCCACT
Organism: Cylindroiulus punctatus; assembly: GCA_034695085.1. Classification (NCBI taxonomy): domain Eukaryota; kingdom Metazoa; phylum Arthropoda; class Diplopoda; order Julida; family Julidae; genus Cylindroiulus; species Cylindroiulus punctatus. The sequence goes on from JAQFYZ010001487.1 coordinate 19,969, forward strand.
AGTGACACTTTTTGTTTCTTTTTCCGCGAATTACGCCCTTCATTATTAAACGATGAAATAAAAATGGGGAAAATCCCCTTACGTCATCAAAAAAAGCAAGCGTGACCTTTGCGTAAGCGAACAAAAAGTGTCACTAGTGGACTAGTCTACAAGGTAGGCAAGAAATTGAGCGTCTTTATTTATTTTATTAAAGCGAATGTATGGAACAGGTTTTGCATGGTGGAAATATTATGCAGGGTGTCTGAAAATTACCACGCACTTTCAATGGACCTTACGATCAGCCTTAATTAACTGCGTGTAACAGCTTAGGCAATAGGCGCATCTCATCATCATTCCCTATATGTAATAACGTACGGCGGCTTCCTTTGCGCGGTTTAATTCCACGCAAATCAGCAGAATTGAATAATACCGCAGTATTTTCGCCATTTTGGCAATGTTGAGGCCATTGTTCCGCCCCACGGGATAGTGATGGGGAGGAACAGACCGTGCAATGTTGGTCTTGGCATTGGCCGCTAAAATGCAGGCAATGATGTCAGAGGGAAACCCGTCCGTAACAATTATTACTCCGCGTAAGAAGCCAAAGGGAGGCACATGGAAATGTAATTATGTATTGCGAGGGGTGCTGATGTGGCCTCGGCTTTTGTAAAGATGACAGACAGCTACAGGTTGCCATGGAAGACAGATGATGAAGTTGCCAACACGTGAGATTTCCACCCAAACTAAATGATGACACGTAATACACACAGTACATGCAACATTTTTTTGAACTTTCTATAACTCGTTAGTTTAAAATCAGTTAGTACGTTACGTAGTTTACGAGAGAAAGTTACATTCTATATATTTAATTTGACTTTCATTGTTCCTGTTTACTGTGACATCTTTGTACTTGGGTCCACTCTACTATGCTTCACTCGATTGCTAAAGAAGTGGAAACGACAGTCCACATCTTTAGGGTAGCAACTTCAGACCCATGCCTGCTCGCGTAGTACAGCTGGGGGAAACTGAAGAAGTGGGTGAATGGTAAATGGGAGTCCCCATGAGGAATATGCAAGAACAGCGTGAGGTCTATCTTTAACCGCTGTAATTCTAATGGATCGAGTCCGAGAGCCAATAAGCGGTTGGGGTGCGAGGGTCGGTGTCGTCCAAACAGTCGGCGTGTGAAGTAACGCTGTACGCCTTCCACTGTGTCGATGTCACGAAGGAGCCATGGTGACTAAATCTGCGAGGCATATTCCAATGTTGACCGGACGTATGTGACAAAGGCGAGGGTCAGTAGGGCGTGGTCTCAGCTTTCAAATGCTCGAAACAACAGGTTGACCAAGTTGTAGCCATTTTTGGTGATCAGGTTTATGTGTGCTCACCAAGATATGTCGGGTGTGATTAGAACACCGAGATCCCGGACACTGTTTTTGCACACTGGTAGCTCTGCGCCTTGGAAGGAGGACAGGAATTGCGGGTTTCCAAGTTGCAGCACGGTGCATTTGTCCGGCCATCTGCCGATCTTCGCACCAGTGGCTCAAATTTGAACGTCCTCTTCTTTGAGTTCACTTTAACCAATGTGTAAGCAACGTAAAATGCAGAACGCACAGTGAGGATTGATAAGTAACGAAGAAATGATAAGATATTTTTTTATGGAAAAGACAAATGTACAGTGGTGGACAAAACATATGCAACTGGTTGATAAATGTTTTCAAGTTGCGAAAAAAAATATATTCATGGATTAAACCCAAGAAAAAACCACATGGATAGCTGCATGTACATTAAATATATATAATAATCAAGAGAAATGTAAAGAATTCATTTGAATTTCAGAAAAAATATAAAAATAAACAAAAGTATACATTTTTTCCCTGGACAAAACAAATGCAACTTCGCGCTAATCTTCAGATTACTTAGGATAATTAATGTTTTTGTAATAAATGATACTTACAATACAAAGTTCTTTATTAGTAATCATGTTTACAGAAAATCAAGGTCGTTTATTGCAAACATTTTACAAATAAAAAGGACCTTTTACTGACACTAAGTTTTCAATGCAATATGGCTCGTGATAGTCTATAGACTTGAACTGGAACTTGAAAACGTTTATCAACCAGTTGCATATGTTTTGCCCACCATTGTGTGTGTGCATTGGCTTATGGCTACAGCGCATCGTGGATGACGAAATTGCCAGGTGCCCGGAGGGAAGGGTTTTTTGCCAAATAATGTGGGCTGCAGGTTGATGAATCGCGCATTAAATATGTGAAGGCATGTGTATTGCACCCCATGTAGTCCTTCTGAAGAAGCAGCTTCTGGTCGGTTAGTAGACGCGGCTTTCACCGGCAAGCTTTTTTGCACAAGTGGAAAAAAGGTTGGGGGGCAGCGATATAAATGCTTCGTTGCGAGCATTATTTCCATTATGAAGTTGTCACTAAAAGCAAATGCAGGGAGCGGAGAATGCAAAATGAGGTCTGGATTCGAAGAAACCGGAGAAATTCAAGGGGGGGGGGGGGCAGCCCCCCACCGTTGCCACAGTGACCACGCAGCGTGGAAGCCATTAAATGAATCCCCAATGAAGCTGGGGAATTTATGGGGATCTTAGGAGAGACTTAGCTCTGGGCCTGTGCCGAGGCTTCCGTACATTTTCTTGTAACTGTTACCGGCATTGCTGGTTAGATCACTTAGATCGCCGTTAAGGTTAAAACGGAAGTTACGGCGTTGACGAAGCAATAAAAGACCAATGAGACAGAAGAGCAGAAGCTATCGGCTTATAAACCATGGACAACTTAAAATTGGAGCAACCCAGACGACAGCGATTGTGGACGGAAGTGACCGTCTTTGGTTTGGTCACTTCCACAGAATTGTTTTCTGGCTTTCTTTTAGTCTGCCTGGTTGGAGATGGTAAAATGTCAGACGTCTAGTTAGATACAACCGATTCTTAGCAAACCAATGCTGTCCTTTCCACTCACACAAGGTCCCTATTTCACGAAAATGCACTTGAACAACTATGGGCGTATAGTATGATGTTCAATTCAATTTAATTCAATTCAACTCAGTACCCTACAGTCAGCAAATAAATGCCAGGTGGTAGGGGGGTCGTACCCATTTTCCGGAGA
>JAQFYZ010001488.1:0-23057 GCA_034695085.1 Cylindroiulus punctatus
CCTCGGAACCTCCGCAGGCGATTCCAGTCGGCCGAAGACAGGATCCCCAGGGCCCTCCCAGAAAGGGGATCTTATACATTCACGTAACATAGGCCTAAGTTTAGAACAGCCTTATGTACAGTATAATGTATGTACATGTAGCTAACTGGTGGATTTTGGAGAGTTTTCTTATCAACGAATGTTACGCATCGCACTTAGTGCAACAAATAAATAAAACGCATCGACTTACATAGTCATTGAAACGCTGAAAAATTCACTTTGTCGAAACGAGCACAAAACTTCCGAACTGACCGCCGACAGCAAGACAGGCTCGCGTGCGAAACGAAATTTCGACCACCATTACCTGGATTAGCAGGATATCGATGTTTCAAATAGAAAAAGCCAGAATCAAACGACAGTTTTTACGCGGTAGCGATCCATTGAAACATCGTTATCTCCCAAACGTTACTCCAACACTTATTCGCACCGACGCTTATTCCAGCCGAGCGAGTGAAGGTGTGAATCGGGCATCACGGCCGAACGTCGACGTTTCAAAATGGCTGCCGAGTGGGACGAAGTGAAGCGTTTGGCGGCCGATTTTCAACGCGCCCAGCTGAGCAGCACGGTGCAGAGGTGGGTTCGCGACGCCCAGTCATCGCCAGACACCTCTTTAAACTTCTGGCAAAATGGCACGGCGAAATTCCCGCAATTTCCCGTCGTAAACGACGTTTACGCCCGTCCACGTCACTGCCAATGACGTTCTGCTCCCACGAGTTCGAATTGTTTTTTTCCGCTAATTTCTCCGTCCTATTTCGCAGATTATCCGAACGAAATTGCGTCGAGATCGTGTCGAAACTGCTCGAGAAAGGGCTTCTGGAGGTGTTCTTCACCACCGACGGCAAAGAATACGTCACCCCGCAGCATCTGATACAAGAGATCAAAGATGAACTGTTCGTGCAAGGAGGTGAGACATCCCCGTTGAAAATTTCACGCACAATTCTGCAGAAAAAAATTATTTTTCTGCACAAAGTTTTCCGTTAAAAAAAACTGCAGAAAATATTAAGAAAAAATTTGGGCCCAAAAAGTTCTGCAGAAATAATTGAGCGCAGAAAAAATTCAAACAAAACATTCTGCAGAAAAAATTGGGAGCCCAAAAAGTTGCGCGTAAAAAATTCGGACACATTCTACGCAGAAATAGTTATGCACCATTTAATCTGCATAAAAAGGTATCAATTTTATGCAGAAAGATTTTTAATAGGGATGTATGCTATGATACTCACGAAATAATAATTGCTATTATTACTATTATTATTATAATCGCGGTATTATTTAATCGCGCAGGTCGCATCCACCTGGCCGAACTGGCTCACATTCTGTGCCTCGATTACAGTCACGTGGAAGCGAAAGCATCAGAATTGGTTCGCTCGGACAAAACGGTGTATTTGATTTTGGGACAACTCATAGAGAGGTAGGTGAGACGTTGCTCATCAAAGGTTTTAGGGGTGTTCAGCACGTCATTGCATGATGGACCACGTTGGCCGCAGGAATGAATTTATGTGCTTTTATAAGAATATTAACCAACGGCGCCTCAGGTTATGGTCTTTTATCATTTTTTTTTCTAACAAAACATAACACCGAGTCATTACAAATAAAAAACTTAATTACACTGGCGTGTCTTTGGGCTAAATGATTTTAAATCAAATTTTAAATGCTGTTAATTGGATGTTTATCGAGCTTTACTTTTTTATATATATATATACATAAATAAAGTTAAGTAATAATAGCTTCTTGACTATGGTACGGTTTTTGCGTGTATGTTGTTATTTCATTTGAGTTATTCATAAATTCGTAAATAGCACGAATATTTTTAACCAATGACGGTATGGAGAAACAAATGTGAAAAACTAGCCTTCGGCTACTGTACAGGATGTCTATAAATGATTTCAACGGTTTCGATAAATTGCAGCGAGTTTTGTATTCAACATAATGATCACGGTAATGTGAAAATACATAGAAAAACGAGCCATGTTTAGGTACACGTGTAATTATTTAGAATGGGGGAAGATACCTTCCCCTAACAGTTGGCTTCTCCTAACTGCTGATAAACTTGGCAGTGTAGCAGGCAAAACATTCGGTCCTATATGTATGAAATTGCTCAGGACTGTGAGCTTTTGCAATATTTCAATAATTTTTGACAGGCACATCCAATGTAGTTGGACTATTTCGTTTCAGAGATTACGTAAATCGTCTTTTCGAAGAGATCAATGAAAAATTACAGCAAACCGGACAGATGACCATCGGGGAACTGGCTAAACAATATGACCTCCCACCTGATTTTCTGTCGCAGGTACGCGCGATGCTCAAATGCTCGACAAGAGTTGTGCAATTGAAAAAAGATACGAGACATTGGAGTATGATCTCTTTCCAGATGCTGCGCGAGCGTTTGGGTGGCATTGTTCAGGGCGAAAGTGATCCGGTCGACCCGCAAATCGTGTTCACACCGGCTTTTATCGCTCGCCACAAAGCCAGGATCCGGGGAGGGCTGAGGGCGGCCACCAGGCCCACCCAAATAGGACAGATAAGCAACCGGTATCAGCTGCAGGAGAGGCTCGTCTTCAGTAAGCCACGCAACATATACCGCCGCGTGATTTTTGAAGACACAATCAGATCTGATGAATTCGCCCGTTATTTCCGCAGCTATCCTGGACGAGTTATTGAGCAGTGGTCAGTTGTATGGAAGCATTTCTGGTGGTCGCAGTGAGAAAACTGCGTCTTACATCCCGGACGTTTATGCTAAGGCCCAAAACGATTGGGTCGATGCTTTCTTCAAACAGAATCAATATTTAGGTGGGTCTCTCCCAGTCTCAATATGCAAAATCTAATATGGGTGTATATTGAATATTATTTTTCCTTTCTGGGATCCGGCCCTCATTCCCGTCTTCAGAGTATGACGCCCTCAGCAGGTTGGGCATCGGAGATCCTCGCGGATTCATTCGAAAACGGTTTAAGACGGCGTCGTTGACATTTTTGGAGACTTGCGCTATCGACGCCATCATCGTTGACCAATTTGAAACTGGTTTGGAAGAAGCCATCGCCACCGGCTCTTGGGTGGACGCCACGGTACGTGCGGAAGAATGTGTTTCAGAGGCCATTTTGAGGTCCGAGTATGTCGGAATCAATGAGATGTGCCCTATCCGAGCACTTGCTTCGAACCATTCCTCGGCCGGTTTAACGTCCAGATTTTAATTCGCGCTTTTTTGCTATGTTCTGCAACCAGACCCTGTGCCCGTCTTTCTTCAGCGATAACGACGTCCAACAAGTGCTACAGAAAGCGCTGCAGAACTCGAAGCAGTATTTGGATAATACGAAGCTGTTTTGCGACACGATCGTGGTGAGCAACGGCTTCGTCAAGGACCTCACGCAGCCCTTTCAGGAACTGATGACCGCAAAAGCCGAGCAGGTAAAACACCGCAGTGGCAAAATCGTAGATTCGCATTAAAAAAACTGACGGAAATTAGCAAACTCTTCGTTTGTATTTTTCGCTTCGGAAGGCTAGCCAGAAAGGGATCGTTTGGAAGTCTGACGTCGGGGAATCTGGAAGAGGCGTCGAGGTTACGGGGTCAAAGGGCAACGACGCCAAAAAGGAACGAAAAGACGACCGAAGGCGGAAGGCAGCCGGTGAGAATTTCAAATCCTTGAGCCGCGTAATGTGTCCGTTTGCGCAAAACTCATGAACCAGTGAACTGATTTCAGTTTGCGTTTTCAAAACGTATAGGATTTGGTTAGAATGTTTACCGTACGGTGTATTGCATCAAACTATCTCGTAAAGAGTAAATTCTCACCAATTTCAGGAGGCAAAGGAGGTGGCGGCACACAGGGCCGCGAGACGAAAACCAAGTCGGTGAAGAAGAAGCACGGCAGGGGAGCGGGTGACGACTCGGACGACGACGAGGAACGTCCGGCCAAGGCCAGCAGCGGCCAAGCGACCGCCAACCGCGGAGCGCCGCAGATACCATTCTTGACCATCAGCGAAATCGACGCGACGCTGAGGAAGCAGGACGCGACCCGAGAGTGTCCGGACGAGATGGTCAGGGCTCTTGCGGAGTCGCTAGTGGGGTCAGTGTCTGAAACAATGTACCAAAAAGACTACGAGCCGTTGGTTCTACCTTCTTAATGCCCTTCGCCCTTCCTCGTTAGGCCTCTGCGGACCAAGTTCCAAGAAGTCGCTCGTTCTGTGTTCCTGCGTAATTCGGCCGCTGCGTCGTCTCCCGGCTCTTCTCACGCGGAAATCCAAGACAAAATCAACGGATTAATCACCAACATCAACTTGTTCGCAAAAGGCATCGAACATTTTGCCGGTCAGTGGCGACTTTTCGGTTACTTTTCGTACATGTCAGTTATAACTTGTCCGAAACGAAACCGTCAAAATTTCGCTTGGTCTTATTTCCAGCCGAAGACCTGAAGACTCAGCTTCAGAAGCACCTGCTTAAAACGATCTGCTCGGACGCCACCAACCAGGTCTTCAGCTACGTCTCTCACGACAACATGCTGACCACGGAGCAAGATGCCAGCTGGACGCCCGAGGTCACAATGGCGGCAGTGCTACTCGTCACTCGTCACTCGCCACTCGCATGCAAGCGTAATTATGATGTAGTTTGTTCTCCCGCAGATGAGAAGCAAAGTGCTGTCCAAGCTGCCGCAAGTCAGCCAGGAGGCGCTGGCCAAACTAAACGCATCGCTCAATGGCAAGGTGAGCGTCACCGCGTTTGGCGCAAGACGCGATCCGGGAAATGCGCCGGGCCAAATTTCATTCTTCGACAAATATCGTTTTCCTATCTCATTTCAAGTCTGTGGAGGTTTTCCTGGAGGCGCTGGAGTCGTCTTTGGGCCCCGGAATTTGTGACATGACCGTCAGAAAAGCGGACAAGAAGAAAGAGAGGTGGGTCTCCTTTTCAAACTTTCCCAAAGGGCAAGTGGTGGAGAGCTATATTAGTAAACGTTTGGAAAAATGGAGAATGGAGTTTCTCTCCAGATAAAACTAAAAAATTTATCCCAATTTATTATTATATATGTTGACGCCGCTTCTTTGTCTTCCACGACCCCTTTCGTCCCACAGCCATTGACCTCTTCGGCCATTTGTTTGGCCACCCCCTCGTCTGGCGGCCCCTTCTTCTAATACGTGATGGGCCTCGGGCCAAAATCCGTCCAATGGTCGAAAAAGCACGCGCGGGGGTCAGGGGTCACCTGGCGAATGCCTCCTTCATTTCTTTTTGCCTTTGATTTTGGTTGGTCTTTTTTCGGACCCAAAATGTAGGGAGTGGCGAAATTAACCTCATCGGAGCCAGATTTATGCAAAACTGAAAAGACCCACCTGGGCGAAAACATTGGGGGGGCCTGGAGTGGGTGCCTCATTGAAAAATACATGCAGAATCCTGCAGAAAAAATTAACCCGTAATAATTCTGCAGAAATTTATACTTTTTCTGCAGAAAATGTTGTGCAGAACTTTTTCTGCAGAAAATATTGGTGCACAAAAAATTGTGCAGATAAAATTCGGACCTGAAAAAATTGTGCGGATAAAATTTGGGCACAAAATTGTTTTAAAGAATAAATGATATCTACAGGTACATCAGCATCAAATAAATAAGCAATGCAATTATGGATTTTCAATTACCAGTGTCTCAGATACCAAATAATGGAGATAGATAGAGACAACCAGATCCATTTTCCCGCAACTGTCAGAGTGGCCCTGTGGGTAAGGCACCAAGCTGTCAAACAATTGACCCCTGGTTCGATTCCCAGTAGTGGCAATTTTTTTTTTTAATACGAAAATGGTAGAAAATATTCTGCAGAACTTCTTCTGCATAAATATTTCTGCAGGAAAACATATCAAATTGCTGCAGAATTCTGCAAAGAATTTTCTGCAGAATGTTTTTCAATAGGGTGACACAAAAGTACTGAAAGTTTAAATGCAGTTACGATCCAAACGTGCCTCATATGAATAAATTCATTTTACACAAACAATTTCGATCGAGTGGACATGATGATTTGGTGACACTATGCTCGAACGTTCCCAAAACTAACTTTCATTATGGTGACATTTTGACCGTAGACAGCTGATTTTCGCCCACCGCCACGCCCTCTGCGAGCAGCTCAACGACGTGGACGTGAAGGACCCTGCCCTGGTCCTTCACCTGGCCGTCTTGGTCCTTTTCCAGACGTTCACCGGCTGCATGATCCACGCGTCCGGCAAGTTCGTGCCGCACATCCTCAACTTCCTGGACGCGCACCTCACGCCGGAAGCGCAGCAACTCCTGCACTCTTATCAAGGTACCAACTTCCTGTCGTCATCTTGGACCAGCGTCCTAACCTAGCCTAACCTAACCTAACTACAGTCAAATCATGGAGGCCCCGTTGTAATACGATTGTCCGTACTAGGATTGGTCATCAAACTGCTGACAACGTCCGAGGAAGACCGAGAACAGCGGGCGGCCATCTCCGGTCAGTTGGAGGACACGATGCCCATGGTCAAGCAAGTGGCAGCCACCACCAAGAAGGGATCTACTTCCGCCCCTTAGTCGGAAGTACCCCACCTACGGTAACATTATAATAGGGTGCCTTTCCGCGTTACGTGTATATTACCAGTGCTTTTTTGGTTCAAAATAAAATGATTTTTTGTCTAAGTTGTCGGTTTAGTTTTCAATAATTTGACAAATTCGAGCGACGACCAGCACAAAGTAGGTATTTTATACTTTTATACCATATCGATTTCAGTGGCTTTTAGGGAGGCATGACATTGGCCATTGAACTGACCACTCGACCACCGTCCATCTCGTTTCAACCCCTTTTAACTGGTCAGACGCTGTGGAAAAACGATTGGGACAATGGTCGAGGGCGATGCATGACGGTGGTGGCTGGGGGAAGGGGGGAAATGGGGGCACTAAAGCCATTTTGCCTTCCTACCCAAAGAAAATCACCGAAAAACAATGGATTCGATTGTGGATTATTTTGGTCTGTATGGATTTTGAAGTTGTGGAGAAACCGATTCATTTTAATGTAAAGTTTTCGGGAAACTAAATACCCAAATTGTTTTCAAATATAAAAAAGGAAATTGACTTCGTCATCGCCAATCCCAGTGCACAATTTCGTAAAAAAATAAGTGGGAAGAATTGATGCATCTCAACTCCTCACATCTCAAAGCATCTCAAACCTCAACTCCTCACAACTATTCCTCAGCTTTATCGATTCTTCACTCCTAATTTATCGTGAAATAGGGCCCGGGTATTCGAAATAATAGGGTATTCAGTTTTCTGTTTGTTAATAGAAAGTTAAATTATAGCATTGTTTTTAAAGAATTGTAAAAAACTTGCGTAAACCGTATATACATGTACAGTACAGTATATTAGCGTTCATCTTTTTGCCGTGATTCGAGTGTTCAGCGAAGCCGCCTAATTGAACATTTAATCAACACATATTCAATTCATTACCTCCCAGTCAACATCACGGATGCCACGGGGTGACTTACACAGATCTGACTGGACATTGTCGAGCATTTTAGAAAAAGACAGGGTCCTACAGCACCAAAACTAACGTCATATTTTACACTAAATTCTATGAACCCCTGTACACATCGGCTCGCGTTTTGTCTATAATGTTGGAAAATGTTGACGCAGAATACACCATATACACCGTAAACAGTAAAAGTACAAATGCAGACTTATTATGCAGTTCTTGCGGGATACAAATGTACATTCGCACCCCATATAGCATACATGTATATGTACCCAAAGGGATGAAATGATTTCAATACGTGTACCTCAAAGTATAATGTACCCCTAGGAACACGTGTCAAGGGTACACACGCGACGAACATAAATGTACGTACCCACGGGGTGTGTCTATAGTTTGAAAACACGCGTACCCTTACGGTTCAACGCGTGTACTTTACAGTACGTGTACAGTATACACGTACATTGTTTCCGAGAATTCTACCTTACTCTTATTCCTACGGAGGTTCACTGCGGCGGCATCCCCGCATAAAATCCCCCAAATTCTCCTTCAATGTCTTTCTAATCCAACGCCATTTGCCAACTCCTCTATATCTAATGCGTTTTTATAGTGGCGGTACTTAGTGAGTTATTGGTTTTGTTGCCCCGCGAGGGCACAGGTGTCCCCGCTACCTTACATCTGGTTTCATTCGCCCCACGGGCCAAAAAAGCCACAATTTATTCGTATCTTGAAGCGTATACCCGCGCGGCCAACTAGTCATCCAACACTAATTTCGCACTATCGCATTTCAAACGAGTAGCTTTTTATACACCGTATATATGCTTTAGAGATTAAACGCTGCATGGAGGCGGCCATCTTGTTGGCGAACGTGCCGCTTATTCTGGAATCCTGGTTCGAAGATCCTAACCATGCAGTTAGCACGCACTGAACGCGTGCTAACGGGTTAGGATCTCGCGAGTATTTGACGAGTATTTGACATTCATTCGGTGATGGCGCGTATTTTCTCTCCATGGTTTGAGAAAAAAAAATCCCCGCTAGAAGGTCAATCCCGGACATCCCATTACGTGTATAACAACGAGCCTTCCTATTCACATTCATGCTCGGAACTCGAACGAGTATCTAGCTCCTGAGCCTATCAAGTTTCAACAGTTCTATAATCAGGGTTCATCCAGAAATTACATTGTCAACTTCCCCGACTCAGTCCTGACTTTTTCAGATTTAAAAAAAAATGTCCCTGTCTATTAAAATTGCGACCGTAAAAAATGCTAAATGTTTATATAGTGTTTGTATATTTTGTTGTATAAATTGTTTATAAACACGAGGTGAACGAAACATTTAATAAGAAACCAGCGATAGAGCATCCATTTTAATAAAACAAAATCAAATTTTGGTTAGTTTTATCACATTTACAATTTCATTATAAATCTGTTCTACACCATTGCTCGCTTCATCGGATTGTTTTAGGTCATTAATAAAAAAATATGAAGACGTGAAACTCATCTAAATATTTTTTTTGTCAGGTTATTTATTTTTCTTACAATGAGGAGAAAAAACCAAAGGTTTCCAAATTCTTGTCTTAAAAGGAGATATGGTGTTAGAGATAATGTATGGTGTGTGTATACGTACATAATATAGTCTAGGGATATATGTATACTGTTTCCATGTTTGTGTATTTTTTCATTTTTTGTATGGTAAATCTCCGTTGTATATATCAAAAACGTATTGCAAATGTAACGTATGTACGTGGGTTCAACTACTCCTTCCCACCACATGGCACCTCAGGTACTGACATTGGGAGTATTGAATTGAATTGAATGGCTATATTTTGACGTGGGAAATTCCCCGAAGCTAAGACTTTGATCCATTCATGCTGGGCTGTCATGTCTCGACTTCAAAAGCTGTTCATTTTTTGCAAAATTTATGCAAAACCAGCCCACTTCTAAACTTCTTTACATTTGTTTGCAAAAGTTTTGCAAAAGGCAGCTTTTGTTACTTTGCTGACTTTTTGCATTTTTTTGCAAAAATTTTGCCAAACCAGTTTACTTTTTTGCATTTTTTTGCAAAATCAGTTTACTTTTTTGCCTTTTTTTTTGCAAAAATTTTGAAAACCAGCTCACATTTTCGCATTTTTTTTGCAAAAATTTGTCACCCTCATCTATGAAATCTGGCCCATTCGTCTACACTGGGGAAGGCTTCTTACCCGCCTTGAATTACCAATAAAAAGGAAATTTGGAGTAAAATTGGAGTTTTTGTTGTTGTAGGGTGCTGCGTAGTGTCTACTTAAATATACATGTATGTCAATTTCAAACACATTTACATTACACCGTATGTAAATGCGCAATAAGCAATATTTACAGCCTTTTATAATTATTGAACGATGTATTTTATTTTGTATATTGTGTATAGTATGGTAATTTTGTGTCGTGTTTTTCATTTTGGAGGGCAGGTCACTAGTGTGTGTATAATTACATATGCTAGTCTAGGGATATACATGTATGTACTTTTTCCACGTTGTGTTCTTAAGTATGTATTTGTTCATTTTTTGTATCGTGAATCTGTTGTATATATCAAAACTTATTGCAAATGTACGATATGTATTTGGGTTAAACTACCCCCCCCCCCACCACATGGCACCTCAGGTGCTGACAGTGGGAGTATTAAATTGAAATATTGTATGCCTCATTCTTTTGAATTTCCAATGATCAGAGAAATTATGTCAACGTTGAACATGGGAAACTGCCCGAAGCTAAGACTTCGTAGCATCCATTCATGTCTCGACTTTTTTGTCAACAGATGCGTTACATTTCTCTGACCTTTTTTTAAAAAATAAATCCATCTTCCATGTTTTCCATGTTTTCCATTGACCGAGTGCGAGTCCACTCCGTGGTCATCCAGACGTGGGTGTTAGGTGTCGGTTGACCATGACCACGATGTCCACTGGTCACTAGGTCGAGTGTTTGGCGACTCCAATCCGGACATTGTCATGCCGGACAGCAGACATCGGATGACTCGTCCTTTCCCTTTTCTTCTCCGGACAATGGACTACTCGCTGGGACACGACGTTCACCACCTGCTGGACAATGGGCGCTAATCCTAATCCTAATCCGCTCGCTTTGATTTCCGCCGCGACAGACCGCCTTTGATGACCACAGGACACACCGATGGTCAGTCGTCGCCTCCGAAGACATTGGAGGACAAAAGAAAGGACATGGAGCGAGGAGGAATTGCGGGAAGCCATGTAATCCACGATGGAAGCGGTTCCCACCAGTCGTCTCCGAGATGCCATGACCGACTGACCAACGATGGCGCGACTTACACAAATTAGGCTGTAGGACATACCGATGATACCGTGACAAAATTGAATCGGATCAGACGACCCTAGAACCCTGTCACTGAGACGGGGTGTCTGTACATAAATGATTGCAAAATGGATTTTTATCGCGATTAAACTCCGAGTTTCACCAGACATCTATCATAACAAAATGGAGTTTAAAGGACGTACAATGTGTGTGCGTACGAAATAGAGGTTATACTATATCAGAGTTCATACGCACCTGGAAAGTCAGGGAAGAGCAAAATGGTCAGGGAGAGTCAGGGAAAACTACGTTTTTTGCTGTAAAATCAGGGAAAATAACAGTTTTGTCAACAAAATTAAATTGAAAAATAAATTCCATCCCAAAAAATACCCAAAAAATAATTTTTTAAATGTTTATTTATTATTTTGAGATTTCTGCTGACCATTTCCAAAAGTTGATATGAATAAACGTTGTATTTTTCTCACGAGCAGGTTTAAAAAAATTTTGTACACCATTTATAAGTCAGGGAAATTGACTCGGGTTGTCAGGGAACGTCAGGGAAATGATTTTGTAAATTTGAGTATGAACCCTGTAAATGCATTTATCATGGAGCTTGTTCTGAAAAATACATTCGCGATACATTTTACAATTTGCGATGTATTTCAAAATGCATTTGAAATACATTTCTTCGCATGTGGGATAACCCTTTCAGGCCTGAATTTTGAATTTTTTGAAAATATATCACCGCTTCTTCTTGTATACCACACTTGAGTTTCTGCCCAATCAGATACTCGAGTCCTTAGTACGGGCATCAAATATTGAATTTTTTTTCACAATAACCAAGTTCTGATGACCAAGATGGAATGTGGACGTTTACGACTAATTTATCCGATGAATAAACGTAGAATTTTAGCACAAAAATTAAAAATAGCCCATCAATTCAATTCAATTTTATTACTCCACAATCAGCATCAGGTTGCCATTTCACATCCAACACATCCGAGTGATCACAATCCATCAAAATCCAACTGAACTTACTTATTTTATATGAAAAATGTGCTACTGACTGCACGGTGCTGGAATTTGAAAAACGGAAATCTGTGACAGTCTTAGCACTACAGCGTAAATAAAAAAGAAGTTGCCGCAAATTATATTTTTTTTATTGATAGCTATGAGCCCGCAGATGACTTTAGCGTAAAAGTTACATGTACAGTATGTTCATAATGATGTTATTTTACGTATTTTATAGTGATAAAAGTTTAACCCCCATGGCTGAAAGAGTTAACTATAGACATAGTGTGTGCAACATGTGTCCCAGTATGGAGTTTGCACAATCTTCAGAAAAAGTGTGGACAAAAAAATGTCTGGCCCAGCCTGAGAAATGCCACACAATTCAAGATGGACTGACTGGCTCTTCAAAAACATTCTCTGATCATACAGTCGTGACCAAATTCAATCCGTTACAGACACCCTGTACGCTAGTCCCAAAAAAATTCGCCGAAATTACAACAAAAACTGTTCTTTTCCAGAAATGTCCAGAAATTAGCAAAACTGGAATGATGTCGAAGTTAAAAGGTCAAGCACAAATGTTCCGCAGTAGCCAGCGTCGTATAATGGAAACCATTGATGGATGAAATTAAAGGGTGACCGACGAGAGCGTGTGGTCCAAGAGAGAGAGAGCGGACTGACCCATGGGCAGCTCGCGGCTAAAACAAAGGGCGGCCAACATCAAAGAAGGACCAGCGAACAGTTAAGGCCTAGCACCAACCCTCACCATACCCCCCCCCAACGTTACGTACTGACCAGTGGTCGAGAAGACTCCCCTCTCAGGACTGTCATTATCCATAAACAATTTGTTTCATCGTCACTGTTTTAAACAATTTGACAACTAACAAATTCGAGCCAAGCTTGATGATTTTTTAGCAAGTTTCGTATTGTATGTAAGACGAGATAAAATCGAAATACTATTAAATTGGTTTATTAACCGATTGAATGTTTTTTTGAAATTCAAATTCGAAACAGCTAACCTTTCATCGGTATTAATAATCAAACTTAAATTAAAACTTGGATTGTATTGAATTCAATTCAATTTTATTACCCCACTTTGGTTCACCCAGTATGTAACGATACAAAAAGTCAACGATAGTTATGTTTTATAGTTATAGTTATTTATAAACATTTAAATTTACTCCATACACAATGTAGAGGTTGTAAAATACGTTGAATGAATTCAATGAATACCGTCCCATTATTGACATCGATTTAAAGTAAACTCTCATACACGTAGTTAGTTACTACATGTATATCTAAACATACTGTATGAAAATATTTTTTTCGTTTTGAAATTTTTAATTTTATATCAAAGTTAAAAATGGTTATGACGATGCTGATTATTGGGCTTGTCATTTTAAATTATTTTATTTCAAAATGTAGAACATTATGTAAAACGTTAAATTTACTCCATACACTATGCAGAGGTATAAAATACTGCACCATTATTGGCATTTTAAATTTTCAATTTTATATAAAAGTCAAAAATGGTCATGACGATGTTGATTATTGGGCTTGTCATATTTTAAATGATTTCATTTGAAAATGTAGTGGCATTTGTGCGTCAACTCCAATCATCGCCAATATACTTCCGCTGTGTTACTGTGTACTCGCAGTTTTATACATTAGAATTTTCGTCGGCCATTTTTCGCCGCATAGGTGGCGCCCCCTCGGCGTTGAGTGTCCCAGCATGCACCTCCCTACTCTTGAGTCCGCTTCATTGGCTCGGCTGAGATCGTGCTCAGCGGACGTTTCCTCGAGGGTCACTCATCTCAAGCCACAAAAAGGATATACTTTTTTCTCTCAATTCATTTAGCACTTTTCGCCAATTTTGTATACGAGTATACAAAGTTCCAAATCGCGCTTTGCGGGAAAAAGTCTAAGCACTGACCACTCGAAAGATGACCAGCACCGACATCGACTCCTGAACGTGTAAGTATCAACTTCGGAAAACTTTTTTAATCGCAAAAACTAAAACAATCTCGTATTTGAATCGATTTGAAACTAGTCACTTTTTGGCAAAAAGTAACATACAGTACATGTACATGCAGTTTTAGTTTGGTCAACTATTTTCGGCGAATGAAAATACAAATAGCCGAATGAAAAAAAGCATCAACCGTGTAAGATATTAGCTCGAGGAAATTGAATTTAAAATTTTTGATTTATTATCCTTTTTTATAAAATTAAAATATAAAGATAACCCTTTACCCGAAAAGTAACATTTTAGTTCGGTCAACTCTTTTCGGTGATAGAAATACAAATGGCCGAGTGAAAAAATATCAACTAAAAGAAATTCAATTAAATTTTTTTTTTTTGATTTATTATTATTTTTTACAGAATTTTAATAAAAACCCTTTACCCGAAGATCCCACCCCATGGCCATAGTGTTAACATTACATATCTGAAGTCTTAGATACACTGTACATAAATAGCGGCAATGCAGTTGTTTTTTCGCAAAATTTGTAAACAAGATTCGCAAAAAAAGTATGAATTTTTTTTATTTTATTTTTCATCGAGTAATTTTATTTTTTTTAACAGATTTGGTGGAAATTGGAATTGCGAGATGACCAGAAGCAGCGCCTGAGTGGTGGACATTTACTAAAATTTCAACAATTTTTCATCGGAAAATCAGGAAGAATTCACTGCTGACCCATCGGAAGATGAGCAATAGCGAGTGGTTGATATAACTGTGGGAACCTAATCGACTTTGAGCCAGTGACCAACAGTGACCAGTGACCAGTGAGCAGTGAGTGTCTATTTCTATGTATTCCAACATGGCGTCGTCTCCAGTGGGTGGCGTTGGATTAAACGTGAATTGCGGCCCCAGCATCAGCCACCTGCTAAGGGCCGTGGACAGCGGTCTCAACGCCGGAAAGGCCAAAAGTGACCCAACCGAGAAACTCCTCAAAGTGACCCTCGAAGACGTCGACCTCTGGCGGAGATTCGCATCGCTCACCAACGAGATGATCGTCACCAAAAACGGAAGGCGAGTACAAACAAACGCTTTTCTTCTTTTTACAAAAAAAAAAAAAAAAAAAAAAAAAATAAATAAAATTGAGTTTTGGGTACCTTACATAGGTGCCCAACAAAATATAAGGTACCCGACAAATGGCTTTTACTTTTTTTTATGTTGTAATTTGTAAAAACTTTTGCAGGCCCAAAGGTCACGATGCTAACCTCAAATATACTCGAAATACACCCACATTATGCGAGGATATATTTAAAAATTAAAAAAAAAACCAATAGGTTAACAAAATATACATTACTGAAAATATGTCTGAAAATGCATCTGAAAAAGTCCTGAATTGGGACTTCATAGTTATCAATATAACTGTTGTAATTTGTAAAAACTTTTGCAGGCCCAAAGGTCACGATGTGAACCTCAAATATACCTGAAATATAACCCACACTATGTATGGATGTATTTGAAAATTAAAAAAAAACCAATACGTTAACAAAATATACTGAAAATGCATCTGAAAATCAATCTGAAAAAGTCATAAATTGGGACTTCATAGTTACCAATATAACTGTTGTAATTTGTAAAAAATTTTGCAGGCCCAAACGTCACCGTGTTAACCTCAAATATACTCGAAATACACCCACATTATGCGAGGAATATATTTGAAAATTTAAAAAACAATAGGTTAACAAAATATACTGAAAATGGGTCTGAAAATGCATCTGAAAAAGTCATGATTTGGGACTTCATAGTTATCGATAGAACTGAAATTATTTCTGGAAACATTTTCAAATCTATTCTGACATACGTATTATAATAAGTATTAGAATATTATAATAATAATGAACGGCAAAGACGTCTTAATTATAATAAGATGTCTAGTTCCCAAAGGCAAAAGAAATGCATTTCGAATCAAAAATTATTAAATATGGAATGCATGTCGGTAACTTGTATTTTCAATCATCCCGATAATATCCCGGATGAAATGGAATATTCAAAAATATAGTTCGTGTTATAATCGAAACTATTTTTCAAATGAATATAATGCTAATATAGTCTTAAGTACATATTTTTTTATTCAAATGATTGTTTTAGGTTATCTTCACTATAAGCAAAAAAATACCTCAACTATTTTTATGACTTAATTACTGTCAGATATATCGTCCGATATATCTCATCATGAGGGTATTTTATTGCAAAATCAAGTAAAATATATCGAAAATCTATTTTCAAAACGGCCACTAGCACTTAATATAATATATACTCGAATATACGCGACCACACGAGCAAATTTAAAAAAATGATAATGAACTCCTGAATTTCATGAAAGCCCTAACAGGTCCGTGTATAAATGGGAATTAACCCATAAGCGATTGTTTGCAAAAACAACACGCGCATATTAGTATACAGCGTATAGTAAAAGCTTATAGTATACATGTATACGGACAAAAATGTTTCGATAATAAACTCGTCAGTGTCTTTAGCCAGTAACAATCCATCCTATACTCAGCTGGGTATAATATATTGCGTGGAAATGGTTGGAGAAAATCAGCTATAAGAGGTTGAAATATACCCGCATATGTATACACCAATCATCCAATGTATACATCGTGATATAGTCCTTATTCTATCGTTGTACGCATCATTTACTGTATATCTGCCCTAATAGCCACTACAGCTTTTCGTCGAACGCCTTCCATAAATATAAGAACCAGAAGTTTAGCCAATTATACTGTATACTGTTTGTACATATAAAACATTTGTATACAATTGGAACGCTCAGGGTTCCCTTTATCTCGGTGATAATAACGAAAATGTTATAATGCAATTTGTTGATAACATTTACGACGGTTTAATCACACCCGAATCTGATCTATACATATGTTGGATCAAGTCACGATTCCACAACAGGCCCTTACCCCGTTAACAACTGTAATATACTGGGGTTTAAAATGTTATCTCTAGATTTGAGATACAAATCATATTTAAAAAACGATCAACTGTTATACAGGAAATTAGTAAAATAGAAAATAAATTTGAAAAAATATCCGAAATTTCATACGGTCAAACATAATTATGTCGTATCATTATAATATTCATATTCTGAAATTGGTCCGTGGGAAAAGGTCCCCCAAATAGACAACCATTCGAACTGTAAATTAAGTCGTAAAAAAATACTGTAAAAAATGTGCCCTTATATTTATTTATGCATATTATATCTACATTAGATACTGCACTTTTTGAAACTAATTCATCTTTAAATAAAGATAGGGTAAATATGGTGATTTTGTTGTATGGGCCTCTATCGATGTTTAAAATTTGCTTAAATTTTAAACTTAATGATGAAGCCTAACAATCATAAGCTTAACATTTCAAGAAACAATATTTCAAGGGCCACGTCCTAAATTATCAACTATAAATACATTTAGGCCTTTAATTCGAGCGTATAATATCCAAACATCCATCGTTGTTATAACGAATCAATCGTTTAAAATAGTCTATTGATGAAATATATTACTGGTGTAACAATAATTAATGATATACACGTATAAAATACGTTATACATTTTATCAATAAAATCCGTATAGTTTTTGTTATATTCGCTAATGAATTACTGAATGAGGGTTTAAGAATTTTAACTTTTTTTATCAACAAACAAATACTGTATGTCAGTTTCATCCATGGCAAAAAGAATAATCTAAAAATATTCAGCAAAATTTGAGTTTTATGCAATATTTAATATTCTGTGAAAATATCGATCTTATAGCATATATTCTGAGACCAAAATTTCAAGTAAATCGAGAAATATTTCCGGCCATATTAACTATTTCATTAAATTAATTGAAAATGCACCGTTTGAAAGTATACAGTCAGAAAAGTTATAAACAAGTTCTGCAAAATTCAGGTTATTCTCGGTGTTCTCGCGAAATTAATTAATAAGTGTTATTGCAAGTAGCTCGTATATTATACTGTATGTATTTATGAAGTTTTGCTGATAGTTTCTAGGCAAATTGATCATAAATTCGTGTTTCCTGCCCAAAATGGCAGCATTTGAAGGCAATAAATATGTTAGCAATTCAAATGCCTTTTGTTGAAATTCAACGATACCAACTGTTTATTATATGAGCGTAATTAAATGCATTATAAACGCGTAAATGATTCAAGGGCCTGACTTAGTTCATAAAAACGTGGAGTTGATAAATCTGAGGAATGGCTGCGAGGAGTTGATGTATCAAAAGCAAAATGTTGTCCCCTTGGACATGTTTTTTTTGGCTCCTTGAATATGTTTTTGGATAATTTTCAACGATATGTATAAAAGAATAATTCAAATACACGAATTTTATACAAGTTAATGCTCATTTGATTGTTATTTTATTGTAAAATTGTAAAACATAAGTTCCCAACCAACTATCATACGCGTATATAACACGGAAACCAACTCCTCACTGCTATCCCTCAATTCATCAACTCATCACTCTCCTCAATTTGTAAGAAATTATGCCAGGGTATGTTCGGTGATACAGTATGATAAGCAATCGTTTAGATAACATTTATGACCAACTTAAAACAAAACATTTGTTACATGTTACAAACATTGGCCCAAAAATATTACATTTCTCAAAATTTCTTTCAATAGTTTAAATTCATTTTTATTTATATATATGCGCGAAGTATTTGATGTTTTACTCAAATGGTCGCCGAGGTTCAAAATTCTAAAAACTCTCAATAAAATTTAAAACCCTAAAACTACGAGAAAATCCGAAATGAGATATTGGATTGGAGAAACCCCTTTAAGTTAAAATTGTTCCCATATAACGCGGTACGTGATTATTCTTACAAAAATTCTTACAAATCCATCGACACGTTTAACCGTTTCAAATCGACACATTAACGAAAAATTTCACAAATACTCAGCGACACTTCGAGAAACGTCAATTTCATAAACAATTGGCACCAGCGCGTTAGTAAATCAGGAACCGCAAATTAAGTTAAGATGCCTCAAACGATACTTTATCGACACATTAAGCTTTTATTGATCACTTAAGAGTAATAATTATAACATCGATCATACCCGTCCAATGCGTGTTAAGGCATAGCACAGTCACTTCGGGCCCAAATTGCAATGGGCCATTGGGTCCCAATTCATACTGGCGTAGATAGAGGAACAAAATGACATCCTTCCAGCGAAATTCACATATCACGGTTAATGATTTATTTGCGGTTGAAGTTTGGCATACACGTATAATGTACCTTTCCTGGAAGATATGCTCAAATACCAAGTAAAGCAACCATGGTTTAATGAAGTATAGCGCACTTCAACTGCAAATTAACTCCGTATTATAACCGTATACATGGTAACATTTTCCTTAGCAAGTTTTGAATTGGGACCAAAGGGCTACTTCAATTAGGGCCGAAAGGGCCCTTCCACGCATACTTATCAGCAACCCACTCTCTGTCCACTACAATTAATCACCTTGCATATATAAGGTCATACTACACTGAAGGATGAATGATACCGGGCTATTGGGCTGATTTGAATGATTTTTATTAAAATGAAAACCATGATTAAAATCAAAGAGAAACATTCTCGGGCTCTCAGTGACCGGTGTGTTTTGAACTGTTGATATTTTATTCTTCACGGTCAAATTACTACTACTTATATTTGCACCACGTTTCGCTAAATTTATAGCTTCTTCAGGTGCTGTTAATAACAATGAACAAATGGGAAAATTTAGATAAAAAGCCGCTACATGAAAAAGAAACATCGACCTAACCGAAACAAATAGCAACGCGCAACACGGGGAAATAAATCCGACTAATTGTGCAAATGTGTGAACCGGACGAAGAGTAATTGGGTGACAAAGACATGGGCCCTGTGCTGAACTGTACTATGGGAGATTTTGATGAAACCAAAGGAAAACTTTGATGACATTAATTTTGGAAATTATCACGTGTGTAGAACACTAACCCTAAACCTTAAGGGTACAAATGTTTTGAAACTACACTTATGAGCAAAAAATTCGAGCCACCCGCATGTATTGCCCAAAAGTTCATCACGCAGTCCCGACCTAAACCGCATAGAACACACGTGGGACGAGCTCAAACGACGAGTTAGAGCCAGAAATCCAGCAGTTGCATCCGTTCGAGAGCTGATGACTGGCGTCGAGGAGGAGTGGACCAACATCCCTCAAGAAACCATCCGTAATTTGATTTCATCAATGCCCACCCGAATGCGAGCCGTTATAAATGCTAGGGGAGGGAATACGATGAACTGAAAATAAGGGGTTTTGTTTAAAATGTTTTGAATAATGTCATCCATAAAATAAAATGTATGGATTTGGTCAGACACTGGATTTGGAGGCGTTTCATCGGAACAATTCACCAGGGATCTTGGTCAAACTGGGATAATTTCAAAGAGGAATAAATTCTCTACGTAACTCGCTTTCCGAATTCAGATCGTACATTCGGTTGATGTAAAAAACGAATGTTTGGTCAATACATGCGGGTGGCTCGAATTTTATGCTCATAAGTGTATATACACACCCGATGGGGACATATGTTGATCGCACGTGTACCCTTGACACGTGGTCCTAGGGGGACATCTGTACCCATTCATAGTGTATCTCGAGGTACAAATATTTAAATCATTTCATCCCTTTGGGTACATACAGTGTATATGATATATGGGGTGCAAATGTACATTTGTACCCCACAAAAACTGCATTTGTACTTTTACGGTTTACGGTGTAGGTGTCGATCAGCGATAATATACTGATGCAGTGTGCGTCAATACAGTATAGGTCAGGATATGCTCTGCTAGCATATGGTTGGGCACATTTTGATTTATATTAAAAAAAAGTTATTACTTTGATTTTAATCATAACACTTGCAGGCTTGTTTCTTCAATTTGTGTAGTTTTTTTTCACTGAATTTTTTTTGGATATAACTAATACAAATTATCAGACCTGTGCCACCAGTACAGTGGGTCACCATTTGTACTTTTTCCGCTTAGAGTGTAAGGTCCGCGTGATAAGGAAAGGATTTTTGCTGAATTAACGTGAAACTGGACTTAATTGACAAGAGTTTTTTTATTTTTTTTTAGGCGCATGTTTCCGGTGGTGAAGGTGTCCATCGCCGGCCTGGACCACACGGCCATGTACTCGGTGGCGCTGGAGTTCGTGCAAGTGGACAGTCACCGGTGGAAGTACGTGAACGGCGAGTGGGTGGCGGGGGGCAAGGCGGAACCCGCCCCCCTCAACTGCATCTACGTGCATCCGGAATCGCCCAATTTCGGCGCCCATTGGATGAAGGACCCAGTCTCCTTCGCCAAGGTCAAACTGACCAACAAGTCCAACGGAGGAGGACAGGTAAGGCGAAAAACCTTATACTACTCGCGCCTCTCCGAGGAAATTGACTGAGAATAAATACTTTACATTCTATACTACCAGTCACGGCCCTACGATGTCTTTTCTTACTATCCCCAACATTTGTTTCCTTACCTCGGACATACTTTTTTTTTTACAAAACTTCACGAGGGGGTGGGGTGGGGTGTGGGCCGAAGGATCCTGTTAATGGGTCTGTCCTAATATTTGCCCAAAAATCCCTCTTAAGGAAACGCAATAAAACGGGGGTGACAAAAGAAGAGTAGCTTCGAGCGTGACGAAGCTTTAGTGTTGATTGTGAGGAGTGAGGAGGAGGAGGAAGGACGCGGGTTCGATTCCCGTCCAACCCTTTGTTTTTTTTTATGTTTTGTTTTACTCGGACTATACGGTCGGTAAAAAACGCGGTTGTTGAGGTCACGTCTATTACGCCTAAGTGAATAAATAAATAAAAAACACATCGAAAGGTAACGTTTTGACTAACCTAAGTAGTCGTTCCCACCCAGCCAATGGGCTTTTTTTTCAAAGGGCCTCCCAGACTAGAGGTCCTAGATTTACCAGAGGTTGATCATAGCAAAATTTGGACGCCATCTTGATGCATAGCTGAGCCATGAGTGCACTGCTTAGCGAGGTGTATGGCATTTGAATTTTCTCTCGTTTGACTTTCAATAAAACGAAAAGTTTCCTAAATATTATTTATTTGTTGACTCATTGAATATCACTGAATAAATGATAAACTTACCTCACTTTTCCGAATTTTGAAGCAAATTTCTCTGACCGTTGGAAATTCAAAAGAATTAGGCATACACCAATTATGAAAGGCTGTAAATATTGCTTATTGCGCATTTATATAATGTAAATATTTTTGATATTGACACATACATGTATAATTAGGTAGACACTGCGCAGCATCAACAAAAAAAAAACTCCAATTTTACTCCAAATTTTTTTTTATTGGTAATTCAAGGCGGATAAGAAGCCTCCCCGAGACAAATGGGCCAAATATATTAATGAGGGCGACAAATTTTTGCAAAAAATGAAAATAGCAAACAGGTTTATCAAAATTTTTTCAAAAAAAAAAAATGTGAAAAAGTGAGCTGGTTTTACACTATTTTTGCACAAAAATGAACTGGTTTTCCTCAATTTTTGCAAAAAAAAATGTAAAAAAGTGAGCTGGTTTTGCCAAATTTTTGCAAAAAAAGAAAAAGTGAGCAGGTTTTCCAAAATTTTTGCAAAAAACATGTAAAAAAGTGAGCTGGTTTTACACCATTTTTGCAGAAAAATTAACTGGTTTTGCTAAATTTTTGATGTAAAAAAGTGAGCTGGTTTTCAAAATTTTTCCAAATAAAAGAGCAGGTTTTTGAACAATGTTTGTAAAACAATACATAAAATGAACCAGTTTTTGAAAAATGTTTGCAAAAAATACAAAAATGAACCGATTTTTGCAAAAAAAATTTTGATATATTTAGGCCTCAATGTAAATGTAGTGTTACCTGGGCCCCTAAAGTTGAGCTCAAGTTGGCGCCTATGGACCAGTAGCCAATTAAATCACCAATGGTAACCTCTGGTAAATGTAGGACCTCTATCCCAGACCCCTTTGATGCCCTATGGGCGCGTCGATATTGTGTTGGTGCGATAAATAAGAGTGGAGCGTTAATACTTATCGAGCAATATCCAACTATTGTCATTCCTTTACCACATTTTAAATCCGCTACCGCATTATTATTATCGTGTCAATATTACCATAAGACGTTTGGCAAATATTTGGGGGGAAAAACCTTAATGTCCCCACAAATTTTCCGGAGCGCGTCTTAACCCTTTCAATCCCACATTATCGTTTATATTCAAATAATTTTTTTAACTGCCCATCCTTCTTATAATAA
>JAQFYZ010001489.1:0-23048 GCA_034695085.1 Cylindroiulus punctatus
CTAATATGTAATTAAATACATACTACAATATTATACAGCTTCACCTTATAGTTTCTCAGTAATTTGCGATTATTGACCGTGATCACAGCAGTTTTAATGGGTGTATCATTTTCACGTTGAGCCACTGTATATCGCATTATAAGTAAAATTTGGGCCTGATATTCAGCAAAGGTCGACAGACTTGCAACATCTGGAAGAAATCAGTTTCGGTGAATAATTAAGACGTGTGCAGATTTTTGATTCTCTAATAAAAGCAGCTTAGTTGACTTCATGGTACGCTATGACTGTTTACACGCAGAGTTTAACATACGTTAGTCCCGTTGCATTCTGGGAAGTTATGCATGTAAACATAGTCATGATGTGATGTCTGATATAACATAGTCATGATGTGATGTCTGATATATGACGTGTGATATATGTACACTGTATGACAACTTGTCTTGATGGCATACATGTACGTGTGTATTATTTGTTATTCCATGGCAGATACTGTACGTGCAGAAAAGTTCAGGAAAATGTTAGGTAACATGATCAGGAAAACAGGGAAATATAAATTGTTGCATGGTCACCATGCCAGGTATACAGTGCATGCGTTGAGATTCTATTTCAGTTTTTGGCATCAATAAAAATTGATGCTAGTTTGCTGTTTCTTTCTTACCACATACTGTACATGTATGATACCGTCACCTGATGATTCTATCAGTTTTTACCATCATAAAACAGGGAAAATCCAACGACAATCGGTCGAATCTCCTTAATTCCGAAAATTTAATAATTTTTTTTGTTTAATATGCCTTCCCTGTCAGACAATGGTTAAATCTTGAAACCTCTATAGGCTCCAGTTACCAAGACTTATTTGGTGTGACACTGAAACGGGATTTATCATCATTTGTTTCGGTTGGTTTCAGTAATTAAAAACAAGATGGCGGCCGAAGGAGAAAGTATTAATGTATTCACACCGTGTCTCTGCAAACGTAATTTCGCTCACGCTCGCAGAACAGCCGCCTTTGCCTACAACAATATTAACATTCATTTGATATTCAGACATTAAACAATTTGTCTTGCTCTCGCCAAGGAAGTGGTGACGCAAGTGTGAAAACACGTCTGATAAGTAACCTTCAGGGCTGCAAACCCCCATTTTCTTCTTTTATTAAATTCAGTTCCATTCAGTGCTGGTGCCATTAGACCTATGGCTGGGCCCTTGTCATTTTCAGTCTAGCCTGGAACCAAGAAGCAGAACGAAAGCCAGGACATAACAATAAACTGCCCTATTAGGTGCAATTTCACTCAAAAAACCAACTTGCATTTAATTTCGTGTTGGTGGCTTTCTCCTCCTCTGCTCGTTCCTTTTGTCCTTTTTGTTCTGGCTCGCAATTAACGATGCAGGTGAGGATTGCCACTGTCCTTGGCCGTGACAGCCCACCTAACACTACAGTGTACCCACTAGTGACACCCTTGCAAGTTTTTGGCAATTGCCGCTTTTGCTACGGTATTGTCCTTACCCAAGTTTGATCAAATCTGATGTCATTCTCTGCCGAATCGAGCGTGACCAATTGTCCAAACAAGGAATTGTTCCCCGAGTGGTCAATTGATTTTCTGTTCTCTATTATCATCACACTTTATTGACTTTTACTGTAGGCTGTCATGTTGTAACTTGCAGCACGTGCTACCCAAAGGCGGGCTTCCTATTTTGATGTTTTTCCCCAATTTATTTTGGAAACCTCACATATCATCAAAAATTGGGCCTGTTCAATAATTGCGACAGGTAACGCTTGCGAGCGGCGTAGGTGTGACCCAATTTGCTTTGAAATGATACTAAAAAGAATGGCCCCTCCCTGGGTGCTCAAACATTGCCAAATAAATAATTATTGCGGGCTTAACATATTTTAACTAGCCGTGTCTGCACCTACGCCTTTGTTCCACAGACAACGCAATATATGCCTGTTGGTTGGCAAATGTTCCCTAAGGTGACGACCCAGCCCTGGAAATCACTTTCTTGTTAAAACGTCATTGTGAGCCATTTTTAAAGCTGAAGTTATATAGTGGGCAACACTGGATAGTTTCGAATTCAATATGGCGTCGGCGCCATCTTGTTTTCGAATTCAAATATGGCGTTGGCGCCATCTTGTCTCTGCCATTCGTTTCTTTTAATGATTTAGTGCTCGCATTTGAGAGCAGATGAAGTTCTTACTTTCCAAATGGAAGCACGGATGATGGTGGACACGAAATTTTTGGCGAATATCGTAGGAAACACTGGGCAGTTTCCAATTCAAGATGGCGTCGGCGCCATCTTGTCTCTGTCATTTCGTCGATTTCTTTTAACGATTTAGTGCTTGCGACTCGCAACGTCTTCAGCGTGAATGGTCTTATCAAGTTGTTAATTTCAAAAGGAAGCACGGATGATGGTGGATCAGAAATAAAGAGCAGAAATTGTTGCGGGGGAGGACGATCGTTGATGGGGCGGCCATGTTTATGCGCGTTTAGCAACCGTGAATTGATGATAATGGAATTCGGAGCCAATTGATTTCCTTATTGTGAAAATGCACGGAGGCGTGCGTTTCGGGTGTGGGTCCCGCCCAAATGTGCACCCCTCAAACGATAACGGGGCCGGAATCTGGGTTCGCAACCCGATAGTGGGAGCACCCCATAATTATTTTTTGACGCTCAAAGTTGAGCAAGGTGAGCATGCGTTGGTGTGAATAACATTAAATTCAGAGTGACCATTTATGCTGAAAACATTCCGAAATTTGCCCCTGATGAGAAATTCAATAGACATTCAATTGGTTAATCACCAAAGTTGTTTTCTAATATTGTCAAAAAATAATTGTGAGTGGATGGCATTTGGATATGTATATTGATTGAATATGAATTTCACAATATAGCCAATATAGGAGAATTATAAGCATTAGGTCAATGGAAAGCCAATTGATCTTAATTACACAGCAATTTTATCTGATTGGACGATCCTTTGAGCATTACAGAAACAATACATTTTTCAAGTGCACAGTTGCACTGTTGACCAATGATTATTCCAGTTGATTTTGTGATAAGTCAAAACAGTTAAAATTCATTGCAATAAATTAGAAACATTGCAAACCAATTATAAAAATATAAAATTGAGATTATTTTCTATGCAATTGTTCCTTGCTGTTCAAACAATTTTTAAAAAAATGACATCTCTCCCAGCGTTAAACTTTAGTTTTGCACCATCTTTTGCTTCTTGAGGCGTTGTTACTTCCAAGGCATTCATTAGGGAATACTTTTTCATGTTTTTTTATTCCTCCTGTCTTGTGATGGCATGCTTCAGGCTCCTACCCTGCCGAATGTTTTCTTCTTGGTGTTTTGGCTTTTTTGCATACATGTATTGTATCTTTGCTTATTGCTGCAATGACGCCCAACGTTGTTGTTAGTGGCAGTTAGGGCACTTTTGTGCCCTGTTATGTGTACAGTGTATCAATAAACCTTTGTGTAATATTACCCATTACGATAGGTAATAGCCTCAGTATTGCTTCGTGCTTTGTGTGTGCCATGTCAGCCAGCTCTAATAGGATTTCCAACCAACGCAAAATGCAATTCATTTGGCATTAGTATAATCAGTTGTTATCGGTTTATATCTGCTTGTACTGTTATACATCTACGATACATCTGACGCCCCATATACAGGCTGTCGCTACCAGAACACTTGACAATGGCTCGGTCATGCAGCTTTTCTTGACTTGGTGCTAAACGATTCATGCTGGCTTGGTGCTGAAAAGTCATATTGACGACCTCAGGGTTGTTAGCTATTTGATGGCGTTGTAACTATTGGCAATATAAATGGTATTGGGTTATAAGTACTTCTCAATGACATGCGAGATAAGACTGCTAACCTGCTGACTGTCTTTGTTTTTCCAGATTTCTGATATTATTTTGACTGGCGAAAATGATGACCTCTCTGCCAAAGAGGCCCTGCTCCAGTGGAGCAAGCGCATGACGGACAAGTACCCCGGCGTAAGAGTCAGGGACTTCACGAATAGCTGGAGGGATGGACTGGCATTCAACGCCATTTTGCACCGACACAGGTAACAATAGGGTTGTTATGATAACATTTTTTGCATGTGATTCGCTGATTGATACTGATGGGAGATACCGATTTCAGACCTGACCTTATCGACTTCCGAGGCCTTCGTCGACGACCAGTCCGCGAAAATTTGGACAGTGCCTTCAACATTGCTGAAAACGAATTCGGCGTCACTCGACTTTTGGATCCGGAAGGTAAGCTGAAGTCGTGAGTAAGCACAAAGTGAACTGAATTTTTGAGGCGTAAGTATATGCACCTTGATATCGGAAGAAAAAATGACCGTGCTGTGCCGAAAGCAAAGAAATGCTTGAATGAATCGTAGCGATGCTTGCAAGGATTTAAAGATTTCTGAATGCCATCACTGATGGCAATTCTTTTGGAAAACTTGCTAGGAGTGTTATGGTTCTTTCATGCATTGTCCTTTCCCCCATTGATGGACATTGCCGAAGGAGAGCTGCATCTGGAGAGCAATCTTCCTCTTCTATCAAAAATGTTAGCAATGCAGCAATTTCAGCAGTTTGAGTTTCAGAATTTCAGTGAATTAAGGATGACCCTGTTGAGAAATTGCAAAATGATTTTCACAATTTCAGGGTGTTTTCCATATTTCATAAAACTAATTGAAATAGCTAATGTATGGGTGAAATTTAAAAATAGGAATTAGGCACAATTGAAAATACATGTACTCTGCAGAGTCGGGTATGATCCTTCTGAAATATGCAAAGTTTCACAGAAGCAAAATATTGTTTGGCATAATTTCTTCAGGCTTGTCTTGGCTCGATCATTAACAGTCAAGAGTGGAGGACTGTAGGTGCGCCCACGTGACCGCCATTTTCTATGCCCAGCGTGGGCGACTTGGGCACGTGGTCCTCCTTCAGAGGTGTTAGTTAATAAACTTCGCTCGCCATTGGTGGGAGAATTACTGCTGGCACGTCCGACGTTACCATATAAGAGCATGAAAACGGTGTGCTTGGCAATCCACTTCAATGGAAAAGGCAACACTTGACCACCACTGACCCCATTCATGCTCCTAAGGAAATCACAATGCATGATCACTCCCGAAACCACAAGTAGCGCGTAAAAAGACCAAAAAAGTGGTCGGATTATGCACCAGGTTTGCATGTTGGCAAGATAAAACTTTTATTGGGTCTGTAAAAAACAAGAAACATTGTCATGTTGTTTTTGCTCCCCGAGAACATGATTGGCTCAAATTTACCAGATATTCAGTAAAGGCGAAAAAATAAACTAAGGTGCGCGAAAAACTCTTGCAAAAATGATTTGCATGGATGAAGGGTTTAAATGATTGTTCATGGTTCTCCATGAACGATATTGTTTATTTGTGTTACATTGTTTGTGGAGGGATTTGTTTAGGTAAAATAACTATTGGTACCATGGTGTGACTACTGTACACCAGCACATGGTAGCTAATCAAATGTTTTCTGAGCCTAACAAAAAATACAAGAATATCATTCGTATGAAGCATTGTATATTCTTACCACTAAATCACAATTGGCATAGTTTCGTTACAAAAACACACTGAAAATCAAGTTTACCAAAGTCGCAAAACCACAGCGAGATTTCTCAAGAGATTTGGTTTTCTGCAAAAACAACGCATCGGTTTGTTAAAAAACACTAAAAATCAAGTTCACAAAAAATCAGACTGTCCTTCCACACAATTAACTTGATCTTCCAAAAATAAAGCATGGGAATTGTGAATGTTGTCTTCATTAATATGCTTTCTTGTACAGTGTCGATTCTGAATTTTTTATACGTTAAGAAATTATATTGCTGTTTTTGATTATTGCACAGTTTTATTAATGTTTTCCTAACTACAAAAGTGTGAATATATGTAGGCCGTTAAACATAGATACATGTACTAGAAGTTAAACTTCAATGACCTTCTTTATAAGAGGTTGCTTCATGTCATTCCTAGAAATGCAAACTGCAGTTGACATTAATCTCGTGATTGATGTGTCCATTTTTGCTGGCTCCACTTTGGCCATTTCTCCTTATTGAGGTACACACTGGTAACTCAAATTCTGGCCTAATTGCAATTTCGATACCCTGTTAAATCGTGGCTTCCAATGCCCTAATAGGAGAAGATTTGTCCAAATTCCATTGCCATGTTATGCTGTCCAGTTCAAATCACATTTCTTACTTTTACATGGAAATTGATGCTGTCCTATTTTTAAAAGCAGTTTCTGGCTTCTTCATTGCATTAATTAGTGGATTGACAGAAAAAAACTAACTTGATTTTGGTAATGTTTAATTGCTAATGAAAGCTTCCCTTTTTGCAGATGTGGATACGCCACAGCCGGACGAAAAGTCTCTCATCACTTATATTTCCTCTTTGTACGATGTTTTCCCCGAAATACCCCCGATGCCACCGTTGGTGGATAAAGCCACTCTGCAGAAACTCGAGGAATACAAGGAACTGGCCAGCACCCTGTTCATATGGCTGAGGGACAACACCAAAATGCTGCAGGATCGCGATTTCCCCAACACTCTAGTTGAAATGAAGGTAGGGCATAATTGAAAACCAGAGGCATAGTGGGCTGTCTGTCTTTTGCAATGATGTATACTGTATGCTCATACCAGTCAAAAAGGTGTGAGTATTGAGTAACGATTGAGGAAAAGTCCTTCAACATCGATACTTTGAGACTGTAAATCTTGTCAATCCGGTTCGTTATCATAATTTCATTTTTGACACCTTGTAACTGCACACCTATAGTATCTAAATTGCATTAATATTTTGTCCTTGAACTCTTGCTATACGGTGCATTTATTATGAGTCTTATCTGGTGTTCTTGAAATGCACCTACTTTGTGTATTATTTTTGAAAAGGAGGCACGACTGTTCAAATGCTTTTCAACTGTGTGTTAAACCAGTGAAATAGAGAACCGGACAGTTACAAAAACTTGCTTGAAATCTAATATGAAGGAAAAATTCATAGAATATCGAGTTTCTAAGGAAATAACAAAAAATACCTTGCCCAATAAAAATAAGAATTTAGAGAGAGCTCAGGATTGTACTGTAATTTGCTGTAATTGTGACTAGCTTAAACTTAACTAATTTTATATTTATTTCTACAACAGTCCCTGCTTTCTGACTGCAACCGATTCAGAGTGGACGATGTTCCCCCAAGATTGAAACAGAAACAGAAAATTCTGAAAATGTACAGAGATATTCAGGTTAGTTACATGAAACCAAAATACAAATACCATGCTTTGAATGAGAGTTGGTAAAAATATCTTTATTTTCCCATAGAAATCTTTAACCGAAGACGATGTCATCGATCTCGATGAGGAAATCAAAGCAGAGTCTTTGGATCGCAGTTGGAACCGCTTGATGACTGCGCTGCAAGATAGAGATAAAGCAATAAGTGACGAAATTACAAGGTGGGGGGTTGATCCAGAGTTAATTCCAATCGAAAATGAGCTAATCTGTGGCATATCTCGATAAAATCGTTTTTTTTTCATAGGTTGGAAAGACTTCAGCGTTTGGCAGAGAGGGTTCACCGTGAAGCAAAGCAGTGTGAAACTCGCCTGGACGATATCGAAAAACGAATCGAAGAAGAGGAAAAGCGGATCGAGCGACTTCATCCCATGGATGCCAAGAAGAACTGCGATCGCATTGACCAAGAACTGAAACTGTGTGAGGACTCGATCAAGTCGATGTTCAATGATGTGCAGGTGCTGAAGGATGGAAAATATCACCAGGCTCCAGAACTGTCCCGAAGGTGAGAATGACATTTTCTTGTTATTGAGTATTGTTGTTGGATGAATCATTTCATAAAAAGGTTACAGCAGTTTTACACTACAGTAGTTTTATGTAATTTCCAATGTACATGTTTTAGAATTGTGAAGATCAGAAGGCGTCCATCTTGTTTTGCTGGGGCTTGAAATGAATATTGATTCATTTCCTTAATATTCCAGGGTTCAGAAACTTCATGACCGATGGGTTTCTATTAGAATGAATCTTCAAAATCGCCTTCTTAGCAAGTTGTCAGCGCGCAGCTTTACCACCGAGGAGAAATTGGTAACAAAGGAGACGCGAACTGTTCTAGAAACACGTCTGGTGGACACAAACGAGGCTTTCACATTCCTACAGGAATGCATCTCATGGGTCAATAATAAACTGGTGAGTTGACAGAAATGTGGATGCCGAGTGAACCCATGTCGTCTCGAATATACCTTGATCAGAAAAAATTGTCACTTCTGTTTACAGAAATTCTTGGATGATGCAGTTGATTTCGGCAATGACCTTCCAAGCATTCAAGCTCAAGTGCAACAGCACCAAGATGAACATAAACTCATTGAGCAGTTCCAGAAGAATGTAGATCAGTGCAACGCTCAAAAGGCAAGTTTTTATTTGATTTGCATAAGGTGGAATAAGGTGAAGCTCTTGTGCATTTATTTAATTTAACACATTTTTCTTCAGAACAAATTCAAAGGGGAAGAATACAATTTGTACACTCAAATGTTGTCAAAACTCGAGAAGTACTACTCGGAGTTGTTGGTTAGTAATGTATCAATAATTATCTACTTAACCACTCAGCATTTTGCACTTGTTTTTAAATGAACACTTTGATATTTTAAGGTCTTATCAAATAAAAGACTAGCAGATTTGGATATCCTGCTGGACTTCATTCGATCAGCTACTGATGAACTGATTTGGCTGAACGAAAAAGAAGAGACTGAACTGTCCCGTGATTGGAGTAGCAAGAACTTGAATGTCATCGAGGTTGAGCAATACTATGAGGTGCGTCTGAAGCATTCTAATTTTGCTTATGATGCAAACAAGATGCAGTGAAACATGACCCGAAACTATTTTTTTCATTATGGCAGTCCCTGATTCGTTCATTGGAGAAGCGAGAAAATGCCTTCAACCGAGTGATTGGTCGAGGTGAAAGCCTGATTCAGCAGGGCCACCCAGCCACAAAGTGCATCGAAGCCTACATGGCTGCCATGCGCACGCAGTGGTCATGGATTTTACAGCTATCCAACTGTCTGGAATCCCACTTGAAATTTGCATCATCTTATCATCAGGTGAGTTACCTGGAAATACTCTGGCGAATGGCCTGATCACACATTCGACTGTCTAGTGGAACTAAAAAATTGTGTCGCCCATTATTTAGTTTTTCCGAGAAGCATCAGAGTGTGAACAGTGGCTAAACAGGCAGGAAGAACGGCTGAATAGTATCTTCAGCAAGTCTGACTTTTCACTCGATGAGGGCGAGCGTCTGCTGAAGGAAATGCAGGAGCTGAAGAACGATCTGGCTCGCAACGGCGACATCATAGTATCGCTGACAAAACAAAGCAAAGAAATTGTGCCACTCAAAGAGAGGCGACGACCTATCACTCGTCCCATCAAAGTGACGAGCCTGTGCAATTACAATCAGTTCAAGGTAATTGATCTTGTTAGAGTAAAGGCAGAAGTTTAGTGAATTTGAGAAGGACGATTCCTTGTTAAACCCCTTTTTATTTACACAGATTAACATTATGAAAGGAGAGCCTTGTATTGTGCACGATAATTCTCAAAAGATCAAGTGGAAGGTGGGTTGTCTTGTGTAATCCGAGTTGGTCTCGGAATGTGAGGATTAAATGGAAGTTTTCTTATGTTTTTTTCCGCCTTATCTTTGCTAGGTGACCAACAAAGCTGGTGTCGAGGGTCAAGTTCCGGCTGTTTGCTTTGTCTTGCCACCACCCAACCAGGAGGCTATTCAGGCAGCTGAAAGGCATGTTTTTCTGTAATTTGAATAAAGGATCCATGTTTTATGGCTCGTTTTGATTTTCTTGAATTTTTTTATTAGATTGAAGCGATTGTACGACCGCATTTTGGCCCTTTGGACCAAGCGGCAACGCCGCATGCGCCAGAACATGATTTTTGCCACCATAAAAGTTGTTCGTTCTTGGGACTTGCAACAGGTACAATAACACTTGCCGTAAACGTCACATAGGCGGCAGTTTAGCAATTGATGCTAAATTGATATTGTTTGCTGCTTCGATAGTTTTTGGCCATGGAGCCAGCTCAGCGCGATGCCATCTGGAAGGCTTTGAACGAAGATGCTAAGAAACTTATTCAGGAGGGACCGTCTGACGACCCAGGCCTTCGTCGCCTCAAAGAGGAAATGAAGAAATGCAACGAGCTGTTTGCTGAATTGCAGCGCAAGGCAAACAAGGGAGAAGGTACGTGAATGTCCTCTTGTCTCCTCAAACCAAACTTAATAAGCTTGCTCAATTCCCTAATGCTCTACTTGTACTGACTCCTATTTTGATTTCCAGCTCCACCATCTCCCAAAAAATCCAGAAGCCCTACTCGTGAATTGAGTGAGCATCACATCTCACACTTGGAAGTCACCCTGGATGAAGCTGACCGAACTCTAGCCAACCGATGCAAGGCTCAGGTTCCTAGGGACGTGGATACTGTGGAGCATCTAGTCATTCAGCACAAGGTAAGGCGTTTTTGAATGTGCATTGTTTGAGATTCATTGCCGTTGAACGCTTTGCAACTTTTTCTACTTTTTGTTCAGTTCCAAACTTGTGATCATAAATCGGACAGTTCTATTAATCTCTTTTTCTACTTGCGTTACAGAACTTTGAAACTGAATTGCGCATTCTTGAACCTCAAATTGCTACTTTGGAGAAGTCGTTGAAGTCCTCTCCACGCAAGCCGGCTGCCATTCAGACCCGCTACGACCTCATTTTGCAGAAGTGGGAACAAGTCTGGTTCGTGTCCAACTACTATATCGAGCGATTGAAGACTGTCGAGATTGCTTTGAGCTGCCTGGACGATGCTACCCAAAACGTGGCAGAGCTCGAGCTCAAACTGGCCTCGTACGATAAGATGCCTTCCGAGGTCAGCCAGTTGCGACGCGTCCATGAGGATCTCCTGGATCTCCAAGTCTCTGTGCAGCGTCACCAGCCTGTCATCGACAACCTCAATGACACAATCTCTAAGCTGCGACCGGCCGTCGAAAGAAGCCGCCCCAAGCAGAAGAGACATCCGGATGTGGACAAATTGGAGGACGATGCCCAGAAACTGACCACCAGATGGGTGAACGTGTGCAACCAAGTTATCGAAAGGTTAGCAACGAAAAAAATTATTGCAGAATTTTATTTACTGAGACTTATTCGTGGGGAATATCAAGTTTGACATTGTGAATGTTCTTTGCTAAAATCATAGGTTGAGGAGTTGTGAAGCCTCGAGTGAACTGATGAACGTTTACAAGAGCTCCATGTCCATCGAAAAGACCTACTTGAGCGAGATAGAGATCAAAATAGAAAAACTGAAACCGATAAAGAGTCTCAGCCCACGTCAAGTGCTGACAGAAGTGGAAAATAGCATGGTAAGTGTGTGCTTAGATAATTGGTTCTTTGAATGTGTGCAACTACTTAAATTAATTGGCCATTGCCATTGCAATTACAGAGTCTGTACCATTCCTTGGCTGGACGAAAGAACAACATTGAACAGGTGAACACTCAAGGAGGTCGTTACATCCGGGAAGCCAAGGTAAGGCATACCACAGTGACTAAATTTGTTACAAAGTTATTACAAAATAAGACATCATATACTCCTAAAGACTCCTAATAATTTGTGGTTCTTCTGACTTCCTCGATAGATTTATGACATGAGGCTGAAGCATTATAAAGAGAGCTTGGAGGATGTACATCCTAGTTTGGATGCTAGCCTAGTGAAACGAGCCAAGATTCCAGTCGGGGCTGATGTCGTCAGTCATGAGATTGACACGCTGAATAACCAGTACACCACCCTCATCAGCCGCATGATTCAAAGACTCAACCAGCTGCTGGACATGGCGCCCAGAGAGTACATTTCAAAGGTGCTGTTACTTTTTTTTTTTCTTGGAAATTTTTAATTACTTGGATTATTGAAAGTTTTATGAGCATCGTATCAACAAGTATGACCCATTTCCTTTCTTAGTTTCAATTTCGTTTGCAGTAATGTCATCTATCTTGTTTTCTCACATACGTGCATGTAACCACTATAAATTAATAGAATAATATTACATTGTTATCAGCATACCATCAACAGTGCAAAAATCCAAAGATACTTTGACATACAAATTCAGGATCTCCAAGAATTGAAAACCTTAACATGTAGATAGTTTTTTTGGAATCGTAAATAGTTTTTTTTCATGGCTATGCAAGTAAATTTTAGAAGGATGATATCGAGATACTCGCAGGCTGTCTTCCGTTAGAATATTTGTTGCATTGTGATGTTTCAGCAATGCTGAGGCGCTCTTGCTAACCTAACTATCATTTCAGATTAAATTGATCATCCAGGAAGCTATTCCATTGAACGTGCGCACATTCCACCAGGAGTTCAGCATTACCCCGGTCGACGTCACCGATGGCATGGAAGTGCTCGACTCGTACGGCAGCAGCAGTCGCACCACCACGTACACGAGCAGCCGCACTGTCACGCACGCGGTGTACACCGCGGCCGACGAGATGGAAGTGGACGGCGAGGACAAGAGGACTTCCACCGCATCCTTGACCCTTACATTCAACGAGGAAATGCCCACCGTGCACAAAGTGCAGACCATCGTGCACGAGAGCCCGCGTCGCTCTCGCGTCCGGGTGAAGGAAGAGGAGCCTAGGGACACCTCTCCGGTCCAAGGAGCGTCGATGACCTTCACGGAGCTGCGAAGCAGCCGCAAGATCGAGCAAGTGGAGGAGAGCATTGGCACGGAGCCCATCCACCGCATGAAGGGGGTGAAAAACCTGAAGACCAACCAATGGGTGACCTTAGGAGAAGGCATCCGAAGCGGCATCATCCTCACCAAGACCACGCAGTACGTGGACCTTCGCAACGGCAAGAAGATGAGCATTCCGGAGGCAGTGGCACGCGGCTACGTCGACCCTGCCCTGTGGGAGAAACTCCAGCAGCCGTGCGGCATTATCGACCCCAAAACCGGCTTGGAGCTGACCCTCTGGGAGGCCATCCAGCGCGGGCTCTACGACCCCGACCGAGGCTGCTTCATCGACCCCAAAACGGGGCGGCCACTCACTGCCGAAGAAGCTATGAAGCTGGGCCTCCTACTTCAGGAGAAGGTAAGCTATTTGATCCAGAATGGAATCCTTGAATTTTCTCAATTAACCTTGGTGGAGGGAGTACGGGCCAAGAAAATCGACTGCGGAAGCGGCGACTATAGACCCTCGGAAACGGAGGTGGTCCCACTCAAAGAAGCCTTCGCTGCTGGCCACTTGGCCACTGGCAGCCGACCGAACAGGGCTACTGACATGGGTCTCACCGACGCCGTCAGCCAGGGGCTGGTGAACCCCGCCTCGGGACAGTTCGCTGACCGCAGCACGGGCGAGATGTACACAATAGACGAAGCGATCTCTCGAGGCCTGCTTAACGGCGGCATAACAGAGGTGCTTGACACGAGGACAGACGTTAGACTGGCCCTAGACGCTGCCATCGAGACTGGAGCCATTGTTGCTAAGACGGGCAGATTTGTGGACCTGAAAACAGGAGAACAGCTGACCCTGGACGTTGCGGTCGACAGACAACTCGTTTCAAAGCCTTTGGCGTTAAAAGACGCCCACGAGTTGGGGCTACTCAAACCCACGGGCCACATTTGCAACCCCTTGGACAGCGAGCAGGTATTGCCTTTCTTGGAGGCCATCGGACGAGGGTTCATCAGCGTGGACGTCCGCTCCATAATCAATCCCGAGACGAGGGAGCTGCTTACTATCCCGGAAGCCCTCGCCAAGGGCCTGGTCAGCCCCCAAGGGCTGTTCCGCCACCCGAACAGCGGTGAATTGATTCCGATCTCGCAGGCAGTGCTGAACGGGTGGATCACTTCAGTCACGCAGAAGAAAATCTTCGACGTGGAGGGCTTCAAGGAGAAGGCCACTGGCGACTACGTCAGCTATAACGTCGCGGTCAGCAAGGGGCTGGTACGACCCAAGATCGGAAAAGTCATGGATCTTCAGAACGACCGCAAAATGTCCCTCGAGGAGGCTACCGAGCTAGAGCTGGTGCAGCCTCAGATCAGCGAGCTGTTTAGCCGCAAGATCGGGATAATGGAGGGCAAGAAGGAGTTGACTTTGTGGGAGGCCACCAACAAGGGCCTCATTTCGCCGCAGAACGGGGACATTATCCACCCGAAAACCAAGCGCCCGCTGACGCTAGATGCTGCCCTCAAGGAGAATCTGATCACGCAGGATGGCGCCGCCTTGCTCAAGAGCCTGCTGAACATCACCGTCTCGGTGGCCACGGTCACGAGAGCCTCCACCAGGGTCGTTACGGTGACCTCTGACGGTGTATCGACCTCGCAGGTCCGCTACACCATCGAGGAGGCGAGACGCCTCGGGCTCATCGATGAGGTCCGAGGCACGTTTACGCATCCGTCCACGAGCGCCACAATGTCCATAGAGGACGCTATCAACACGGGCCTCTTAGGTTTGTCCACCGAATGGCCAGTCCATCCCTTGCCCGACACGAGCCTCCTTCCCCCTCTCGTTTCTCCAACTTCCTCAACTCCTGTTGTTCCTATTTCCTCTACTATCTTTTCTACTGTTACTAGTAGCACATACTCTTCCGAGTCGGGCTTGCAGCCCGAACAGACGACTGTTGACTCGGTACGCGTTAGAGACAAGCCGAAGACAGACGGCTCCAGATCACCTACGAAAGCAACTCCCTCGCAGGCCTCTCCCAGACAGTCACCAAGTAGAGAAATCCCTCGAAAATTCGTGTCTGACGAAACGCTGAAATTGACTCAGACCGACGCTCCGCGGCAGTCGGTTTTCACGAGCGAAATCGAAAAATCGTCGAAAACCACAATTTCCACTCGTGAAACAACCGAGTCGACGTCTAGCATGAAAGACATTAAAATAACGAGCCAAAGAACCAAAGAAACGTCGCCAACACCTATGACGAAGATCTCTGATCAGAGTAAGCGGTCACCGTCACCTTCAAAAGAACGGTCTCTGTCACCAGAAATTGGTAAATCTGTCAAAGATGACAAAGTAACGCTGTCGTCTGTGGACGAGCACACGGTTTCACCGACCTTCAAGAGAAAGATAATTCAAAACGAAAGTACGGTGGAAAAAGTCAGCACTAAGAGTGAGACGGACACTGTAGACACGCAGATTGTAGAGACACAACTGACATATTCGAAGAGCCGGACTCCATCGCCGGAAAAGCGGAAACCCAAGCCGGAGCGGAGCACTTCGCCGGTACCTGGGGATAAACCGGACAAGAAAGAAAAGTCGCCGCCAATATCAGGCGAGGCTACGGATGTGCAAGAACGTAAGTCGCCATTGGTCAAGACGACCGTGGAAACGACGGTCATCAAAAGCCGAACTCCGTCTCCGGAGAAGAGAAAACCAGCGGTCAAAGAGCGTAGCGTTTCACCCAGGAAAGACAGTTTGCCGAAATCTGACAAGCCCAATGGCCTGCCTGTAGACTCACTGGTCAAACAGGAAACTACGCACACACAAGTGATAACAAGCAAAAGCCGCACTCCGTCGCCGGAGAAAAAGCCGGCTGCGAAGGAGAAGTTGGCCAAAAAAGACAGTGTGCCAAAAACCGATGACTTGCCTTCTACTGAAGGTAAAACGCACGAAGTGCGCAGCTCGTCCGTAACTGAAGAAGTGACGGTAACACAGCAGTCAGTCACGAAAGGCCGCACCCCATCACTGGAGAAGGCTTACCCCTCAAAAGACCGAACTCCATCACCGGAGAAATCTATCCCTTCAAAAGACCGCTCTCCGTCACCGGAGAAAGCTATCCCATCAAAAGACCGCTCTCCGTCTCCGGAGAAAGCTATCCCATCAAAAGACCGCACTCCTTCACCGGAGAAAGCTATCCCATCAAAAGACCGCACTCCTTCACCGGAGAAAGCCATCCCTTCAAAAGACCGCACTCCTTTTCCGGAGAAAGTTATCTCATCTAAAGACCGCACTCCTTCGCCGGAGAAAGCTATTCCATCAAAAGATCGCACTCCTTCGCCGGAGAAAGCTATCCCATCAAAAGATCGCACTCCTTCTCCGGAGAAAGTTATCTCATTGAAAGACCGCACTCCCTCACCGGAGAAAGCTATCGCTTCAAAAGACCGCACACCATCACCGGAGAAAGCGAAACCTTCAAATGACCGTAGTCCATCACCCACCTCAAAAGGGGCAGTTGTCGAAAAAGACATTCTACCCAAGTCACCGGACAAGGTCAAGGAGCGCAGTGTGTCACCAACGGACCACAAGATAAGGCCCAAGGAACAGAGCCCTTCACCGGTCCGAGAAGTCAAGGAGCCTGTCGTGGCAACGAAACTCCGAACTCCATCTCCGGAGAAAAGGAAGGCTGTCAAAGAACGCAGCAGTTCACCCACGTCTCCAGAGAAAGCGGTCAGGAAGGACGGTTCACCGAGACCCGAATATGCTCCCGCAGACACGAAAGAACGCAAGGTACCGGAGGATGACCAACAGAAAATCCCCAAGGACCGCAGCACATCACCGGTCAAAGAGCGCAAGGTGTCTCAAGACGACCGAAAGAAAATTCCCACAGACCGCAGCCCATCGCCGGTCAAGGTAATTAAAGAGACGGTTGTGGAGACCAAGGTTTCTTCCAAAAGCCGTACTCCGTCTCCGGAAAAAAGAAAGCCGGTCAAGGAGCGCAGCCATTCGCCAACAGAGGCCGAAAAGAACGGGCTGCCAAAATCCGACGTTCCAAAAGCACGCAGCGTGTCTCCGACCGGTGAAAGCCAGAGGTCCAAAGAGTATGTATCAGAAATATCAGAGACCGTCATCGAAACGCAAGTCCGCACCACCAAAAGCCGCACTCCGTCGCCGGAGAAAAGAAAGCCCGCGAAAGAGCGTAGCGTTTCACCAACCACC
Organism: Cylindroiulus punctatus; assembly: GCA_034695085.1. NCBI lineage: Eukaryota > Metazoa > Arthropoda > Diplopoda > Julida > Julidae > Cylindroiulus > Cylindroiulus punctatus. The sequence goes on from JAQFYZ010001489.1 coordinate 16,918, forward strand.
GAGACCAAGATCTCATCAACAATCAAGGACTCGCCAACTAAAGACCGCAGCCCATCGCCAGTTAAGTTAATCAAAGAAACCACAGAGACGGTCGTGGAAACTACGGTCACATCAAAGAGCCGCACTCCGTCTCCTGAAAAGAGGAAGCCGGTCAAGGAGCGCAGCCATTCGCCAACGCTGGTGGCCAAAGAGCCAAAGTCGCCATCCCCGGCCAAAGAAGGTCTGCTGCCCACCAAAGCAGCCGAGAAGGAGAAATCTCCAAAAAGGGAATTTTCACCAACACGCACAATTGCCGAAACGACCGAGGTCCAAGATCACCTCATCCTTAACGGGGTTACGACCAAAGAGTCGATCCTGACCATGACCTCTGCGAGCACTCAAGTGATCAGCTTGCAGACGCAGGAAACCAAGCAGCTCCAGCTGCCTCCCAACGGCTGGTACCTGGCCGAAGCCATAGACGCCAAACTGCTGGAGCCCGAGTCGGGACTGCTGACCATTCCCGGAACCGACCGGCTGGTCTCCTTCGAAGAAACGCTCAAGTTGGGCATTATTGATTCCAAATCGGGCCAGGTCAAAGAGCCGGTCACCAGCCGGAACATCACGTTCCTGAGAGCTCTGGAAAAGGGCATTCTCGATGCTACGGGTCACTACAGCGAAGGCCCATCCAAGAAGAAATGCACGCTGGCAACGGCGATCAAGAAGGGCTATGTCATCCTGGCCCAGAGGAGCCCGGACCAGGCCTACAGCACTCAGTCAGGCTCCATGAAGGTAATTCAGATAATGCACGTGGAAGGGGAGCCAGACCGCGTGTCGGTCAGCGAGCCCGTGGCCCGCGGAGAGCAGCCGCAGAAATTCTGGGAAATTTCATCGAACCCACCACCCGCATCGGCCATCGAGCAGCAGGAGGAAGGGCGCATAATTCTGTCCAACGATGCCACGCTGAACGCTCTGGACGGGACAGTCACAGTCGCCTCCACGGGTCAGACCATGGACATCTGGCAGGCCATCAAGGAGGGCAAGGTGGACCCGTCCAAGTTCCTGCTCCAGGACCCGGAGACTGGTAAGCAGCGGTCGCTGGAAGAAGTGATCAAGAAGGGGCTCGTAGATACCGAGACGGGCGACCTTCGCCTCGGGCCGAACCAGCGCGTGCCGCTGCGGAGCGCCTTGAGGACCGGCGTGCTGGCCATCGTGGCCGCCCCGGTGGTGGCTGGCATGCTGCTGGCTAAGGTCTTCGAGAAAGACGGCACCATGGTCATCAGGCTTACAGACCCCAAGACCAACCGGGAATTTAGCTTGGAAGAGGCCATGGAGAGCCGGCTGATCGACTCGGAGACTGCCCAGCAGCTCGCGAGCGCCAGCGATGGCCAGGTGCTGCGCATTACCAAGACGGTCTCGTCCGCCACCATCATCGTGCAGCACCCGCAGACCGGCGAGAAGCTGACGGTGGAGGAGGCTCTTCAGGTGGGCCTCATAGACGCCGAGACGGCCCAGAAAATGATCGAGCAGAGCGAAGATCAGACATCGGTGACTGTGCGGCAAGAGGTGCAGTCCGGGGCCACCGAGACGGTAAAGACCGAGGAATTCGTGACTGAGGTGCTGGAGAGCGACATTGTCACGGTCGACTCGCACGCCAGCAAGCCGAGGCCTTCCACGCTGCCGATTCGCCAAACGTCACCAACTCGGGCTGCGGGCGGCAAGTACAGCAGCGATCCTCACTTCGCGGTCACCTTCGGCCGCGCGAAGACCGTCGGGTCGCCCGAGCGGGAGGCCAAGACGGTCGTGCTGCAGAAGGTGAGGCGGTGCGTAATGCCACCGGACCGCGCTCTTGCCGAAGGGTACATCGACGAGCCCACCGCCAAGCTCCTGGACATTGCCGGGGTGGAAGGCCCCGGTAGAGAGCCGGTAACCCTGGAGCAGGCCTTGCAGCTGAAGTTGGTGGACGGCCGACAGGGCGCCATCCGGCACCCCAAGACGCACTCGCTGCTCACCGTCGAGGAAGCAATAGCCGAGGGGCTCATTGACGGCCAGACCGGGTATGTAGTCTATCCAGTAGCACGAAGCGTGTCGCTACCCGAAGCAGTCTCGCAAGGCCTTCTGGACCCCGGCTCGCAGCGCATTATCCACCCGGAGAACGGTACGTCCCTCACCATCCAGGAAGCGTTGCTCTGCGACGTGCTGGACAAGGAGTCGGTGGTGACCGACCCGGTCACCGGCCAGGTCCTCACGCTCGTGGACGCCATCGCCCGAGGCGTGGTCAACCGCGACACTGGGGAAGTGAGAGGCCGGGACGACCAAGCGATCCCGCTGATGGACGCCGTGCGGCACAGCGACATCTTCTGCGCTCCGAGCGATGCCGGGCCGCACGTTTTGCCGCCGGTCGGACTCACTTTCGCAGTTGCGGTTCGCCGAGGACTCATCGACACCAAGACCCGTGAGTTCATACATCCGGTGACTGGCGAGCGCATTCCTCTGGTAAGGGCATTTTCGTCCAATATGCTGCTGGAGTTGCCATCATCTACGCCGCCCGGGGCCATGACGGTCACGGACGCCTTGGAGCGCGATCTCATCGATGGCGCCCGGGGCACTTTTAAAGACACGGAAACCCAGCAGGAAATACCCATTGAGGATGCCATCGAGAAGGGCCTTCTGAAGCATTTCCCCTTCACGCCGGCCTCCGCTCAGTACGTGACCATAAGCACCACGCTGAATGAGACGGTCGTATCGGAGACCCGGCACCGGCTTGTTCCATCTTCAGCGACCACCACAACGACACTAACTCTGGTGCAGGCCATCGACAAGGGCATTGTCAGCCTGCAGGATGGCACTTTCACACACCCTGAGACCGCGGTCACGATGCCGATCGGCGAGGCCATCAAGCAGGGCCTGGTGCAAGCAACGGACACTGACAGTAAGCCGACCAAGAGCAAGACGAAGTCGAAGCTGTCTTACACGGAGGCCTTCGAGGTGCTCTTTGACGAGAAAACCAAGAAGTTCAAAGAGTCGCCCACCGGCAAGCCACTCACGTTCCAGGAGGCGGTCAACAAGGGTCTCGTCGATGGCACCTCGGTCGTATACGATACACAGACGAGCCAAGCGATGACCATCAAGGAGGCCTTGGAAGCTGGTAAGATTGATTCAAAGACTGGCCATTTTGTGGTGGACGCCAAGAAGGGCTCGAAGATTACGCCCAAGGAAGCTGCCAAACTGGGGCTGCTAGCCATCGTAGGGGCCCCGATCCTTGCCGGTGCAGCCGTTGTCCAAGCTGTCAAGTCCGCTTCACTAAACAAGAAGGACCGGCGGTCTAAGTCGCCCAGCCCCAAAGCTGGAAGTCCAACAAAAGAGAAGTCTACGGTAAAAGATCACGAGGAGCGTGAGGTCAAGCAAACGATCAAGGAGGTCACGACCAGCGTAACGGAGTCGAGTGGAACCAAGGTTACCACCAGCATGGCCACCACCGAGACGACCATCAGCATAGAATCTCGCCGCGTTGTTGAGCAGCAGCCGCTCTCAAAGTCCCTAGCGGTGCAAAGCGGAATTTACAGCGAGACCTCGGAGTCGTTTTTGGATGTGTCAACGGGCCAGCCAGTCGCCTTTGCCACCGCGGTGCAAACTTGCGTCAACTTCGACACCGTCAAGTTCAAGGATCCGCTGACCGGGCAGCTGATCCCAATCGGCGAAGCTATCAGCAAGTCGATCATCGATTCAAAGACCGGAGAAGTCCTGAACCCCAAGACTGGCCAGAAGACGTCGTTCTTCGAAGCGCTGCGCCGAAGCCTGGTCGTGGAGGATTCAAAGCCAGCCCAGAACGGTATGTCGTTGCAGAAGGCCATCGATGAGGGGCTGTACGACGTGGAAAAGGCCACTGTCAGAGACCCAGCCACTGATGAGACCCTGCCGCTGGGCGAAGCCATAAGAGCCGGGATAATCGACCCGAGCTCGGTGAACATCTGGGACACAAAGAGCGAAATGCTGATCACCCTGAAGCAGGCCACGGAGGAGAAGATGATAGACTTGCGAAAGGGGACCTACACAGATGCCGCCAAGGGCACGGAGACGAGCCTCAATGCTGCGCTAGTCAAAGGGCTGGTCGTCGTCAGTAGGCAGCCATTGTCCCTGGAAGCCATCATTAGAAAGGGGCTGTACAACCCCAGCACTGGCATGATCAAGGACTCAAGCACCAACCAGAACATCTCCATCCAGGAGGCCATCAGACGCAATCTGGTGGACGCCGATATCACCGAAGTGAAGGACACCAAGGACGACCGCTTCTTTCCATTGGTTGACGCGCTGAAGGCGCAGCTGGTCAGCAGCAAGTCGGGAAAGATGAAGGACACCGCCAAGAACTCCATCATCACCCTGGACGTAGCGCTGAAGAGAGGTTTGATCATCACCACCAGGTCACATCTCTCATTGGTGGACGCTCTACGGACTGGCTTGTTCAATCCAGAAACAGGCCGCTTCACCGACATCACCTGCGGCGAGGATGTCACGCTGACCGAAGCGATCGGTTCCAGCTTAATCGAACCCTCCTCCACCAAGGTAAAAGATGACCGCAGCGATGCTGTTATTGCTCTGCAAGACGCTCTGGCCAGCGGCCTGGTGGATGGCGCTGCCGGGCTTGTCACGTATCCTCAAGACATGACGTTGGACGTTGCGCTGGAGAAGGGCTACTTGGTGACCAGCAGTCTGCCCCTGACACTTCAGGAGGCCATCGAGCAGGGCTTGTACGTAGTGGAATCGGGCCTCGTGACCCACCCCGTCACGGGTGAGAAGCTCACTTTAGCGGATGCCATTGCGCAGGACTGGATCGATGGCAAGGCTCTCACTGTCAAGGACCCCCGGTCCAATGACATCATCACTTTAGCTGAAGCCATCAAGACAGGCATCATCGATCCCAAGACAGGTATTTTAACCGACCCAACCACCGGCGCTGAAATGAACTTCCTGGTTGCCCTAGAGCGAAGCCTCATTCTTCCGGCCAAGCGGCAACTGACCCTTCCGGAAGCCATCTACAGGGGCTTCTTCGACGTCAAGACCGGGCAGTTTGGCAGCCCAACCTCGCAGGAGAAGCTGACGCTGGAGCGCGCCATGCGCCGCGGCATCATCGACCCTGCCACCACGGTGGTCAAGAACCCGACTGATGGCGCTCCGATGACCATCCAGGAGGCCGTGGAGAAGGGCATAATCGATCCTCACAAGGGCCTGCTGAGCGTGACCCAGTTCAAGAAGCTCAACCTGAGCGCCGCTCTTGACCAGGGTTACCTGGTGGAGATCCGGATGCCGCTGACTGTCCACGATGCCCTGCAGAAGGGCATTTATGACAAAAGCACTGGGCTGTTCTTCCAGCCGGCTACGGGCAAGCACCTGACCATGCGCCAGGCGCTGGACTGTGGGCTGCTCGAGCCTGGCTCGGTGCACGTGAAGGACACGCGCACCGGCTTCCTGAAGAAGCTCAACCTGGAGGAGGCCATCACTGCTGGCCTGGTGAACGGTGAGACCGGTAAGGTGATTAAACCCGATAACTCAGAGGTGACGCTGGACGAGGCGTTTGATGGAGAGCTCATAGTAGACAGCGTGCAGTCCATCTCATTACAGAAGGCCCTGCACCAAGGGCTTTATGACGAGCAGGCAGGGCTATTTACGGACCCAAACACCGGTAAGCCGGTATCGCTGCACGAGATGATCCGCCGCTCCATCATAGACTCCTCGCTGCCGTGCTACTGGTCGTCCTCGGAGGGCCGGCTCCTGTCCCTGGTGGAGACTGTGCGCGAGGGCATCATCGACCGCAGTGCCGGCGTCTTCCGGGAGCCCATCACCAGGGAGGTGATCTCGCTCTCGGAGGCGCTGGACCGGGGCTGGATCGTGGACATTGAGAGACCCTTCGGGCTCTACGAGGCCATTCAGATGGGGCTTTGCGAGCCGCAGTCCGGTAGGTTCCTGCACCCGACCAACGGCCGCAAGCTTACTCTAGAAGATGCTGTCAAGGAATCGCTGATCAACCCGCACACGTCCATCGTGCGCCACGCCAAGACCGACAAGTTCATGACCCTGCCAGAGGCCCTCGTGGCCAAGCTGATCGACCCGGTGAAGGGCAGGTACGTAATGCCGGGCGAAAAGACGGCACTGACTTT
>JAQFYZ010001490.1:0-23048 GCA_034695085.1 Cylindroiulus punctatus
TTCCCAGACGTAACTTGATACGCTATTGAATTCCGTTAAGAAATAGCGTATCACGCTACGATCTCCTAAAACTCTCTGATTTCACCTTAATCGTCTATCCACGTCTTTATCCCGGTATATCACCGTCAAAATAGTCCAGCTTGTGACCATGGGGACAAATTCCGGATGTCGTATCGAATCTCGTAGCAGTCGTATCACTCTTTAACAATCAACATCCACGATTAGTCCCCATGTTCATGATTTCGAGTATTTCGACGATAATAAATCACCGCAAAGCGCTGGATGAACGAATGCGATGATATCACCAGCGAAATTGACAGTTTAATCAAATTTAGCAGTTCAATGTCTGGTATACATAGCAATTTGGCAGAAAGGAGCGATTTAGTGATGTTCCTAGGGATTTTGGGTCAACTGCATCAATGCACCAAACCACTATTTTCTGCCAAATCTTCATACATGTACATGTATATGCAAGGCATTCAACCACAGAATTCGATAAAAGACAAGATTTTGAAGCTGAGCTGCCCTAACGGCTACCACATTTTACGTGACTGCATATTTTTCACGCGTTTAAAAGTAAATATAATGCAGTGTGGGCGTCCTGCGCATGCGTACAACCCTGTTATGATCCAACTCGTTACGTAATCCAACGTGGCATGTTGCAGATCGAGGTTAGCGATAATGAGAAACACTTGAAATTACATTTGGGAAACCGGGAGTAGCGCAATGTCCCTCCAGGAGCTCAAGTACATTCCCGTGGAATTGCTGGTCAAATATCTGCGGTTGCTTCACAGAAGACCCACGCTCACCAAGTCAATAACGAGGTATAACAGCTGGCATGCAAACAGCCTAATAAAACCATAATTAGTCGAGCCATTTTATCGACATTGGCCTCTGTGCAGAGGTCATGAAAGTGCACTTCCTGTAAAGCCTCTGGGCCTGATGTTCGTTTGAAGTTTTCAACATTGTTTTTCTTTGCAGCGCCATCATTTCTGGCCTAGGAGATGTGATTTACCAGCTCTCCAAAACCAATGCTCAGAACGAAAAGATTGCCTGGAGGAGCATCGCTGCCTTCGCGGGATGCGGGTAAATTTAAGTTAAAAGAGCTACAGATTAGGAGAACGTCAGCTAAATAAACGAGCCCTATACACTTAGTACAATTTTTCATGTTTTACAATCTGGTGTAAAAGTGCAATTATTTTGCCATAAATCTGCAGGCTGTACACCATAAAAACATGACAGATTAGATGCATTAAATGCTGGTTTTTGCAGACTGTCCAAGGAGACAGCACTCCCCAAAAGGGGTGAACTTACATCAAACAGAATATAAATTTTGAAAAACTATTCCACTGTCATTTCACTGTTAAAATTGCGACGTTTTGACAAATTAAAGTCGTCCTCAGGCGCTCTTACATTAATACAATGTAGCAAACTGACCTTCATTTCAATAGATTGATGACTGCAAATAAAATTACAATGCAAACAGTTTGCAAATGGCAAGAGACGAGTAAACATGTGGTATTATGCCTAACACCTGGCAATAGGCAAAGCCTAGACCATGCACTTATGCACAAAATTAAGACAAAAAAAACTAACCTTGTAATTGTATTCCTACAACGAAATTACAAGGTTGTTTTTTCGGTTTGTGTAGAAGTCTGGACCTCACCACACGTTTCCTTCATCTCTTGTTATTTGCGAAATGCGTTTGCGTTTTAATTTTGTTTGTATTTCTCAATTAATAAAATGTGCTAACAGTTTGCTATATTATATTGCTGTACTAGCGTCTGAAGACGACTAGACTCTGAAGACTAAACTAAAAAAACAGCTTCTTACACTAAATTGGAGTATTTTTGGTGTTACCAGATTTTTTCTCTTTGAGAAACTATTCACGATGGCACAATTCACTCGTAAATTTTCGATTTCAGGCTAGTGGTGACAGGTCCTCTGTCCCACTATTTTTACATTTTGCTGGATCGAGCAGTTCCTCAAGACACCAAGTTTGCGCCGATAAAGCGTTTGCTCATCGACAGGTTGCTGTTCGGCCCACTTTACTTGCTCCTCATTTTGTATGTCAGAAGTATTTTCGAGGTGAGTCGTAAAATACGTAAATTCTTATCGTGAAATTGAAGAACAAAATGCCAGTATCTCGATGGTAGGACTGGTTTTAAATATTTCAACTGTCTATTTTTGTAGGGCAAGACGCACAGAGAGGCCAAGCGCAAGGTTTTCCGCACATTCTGGCCAATACTCAAGATGAGTTACCGCGTGTGGACCATTGCCCAGTACATCAACATCAACCACGTGCCGCAGCAGGTGAGATACGATTTCCGAGTGCCATATTTTTGAACGAACTAAACCTGAATATGTACGATGAATTCATATCCTTACCTGCTGTAAAGACTTTACTTGTTTTTTCCAGTATCGTGTGTTGTTTTCCAACATGGTGTCCCTCGGATGGAACGTTTACTTGGCGTCCAAGAACCAGGAGGCGAAGCCGTAATTTCCACGAACAAGTTCATTCCCGGTGTAAAGGTGGCAGAGCATGATATTACTGGAGATGAAATGCGCAATAACGTCAGATCAATGCATTCAATTCCAACTCAACATTCTGCAATCAGTGAAGAGATGCGCACAAATATCTCTACCAAAAGTTACCAGTTCCATAGTATATTTTTTTTTACTAATGCCAAAGTATCATTATTAACTATATAAAATAGGTTGTTGTAGTAACTGTACAGGACGATGAGAATAATTGTTATTAAATGCTGTTCGTTGGTAGATGCCAGTTTCTTTTTCATGGTCAGCCTAATGCGCTGTCAGTAATACTGTCAGTCAAATGCACTTGCCCCAACGCTGTGTTTTTTAAAAAGATATTTTTGTAATACGACAAATTCGCATAATTGCATATCGGGGATGTGTATTACTTGTCAGTTTCTGCTGGATTGCTTTTATATTCAGATTACTCGCATTTGTGAGTATTTTTGAATAAATTACTGTCAGTGTGGATATATCGGCAGCACAACAGGTAGCGTATCCGCATAAAATGCCTAATGATAATTTAACTTACTTCACGTTCCCTACATGTCACGGTTCGCTCGCACAACCCGAGTAATTGTTTCGGACAGCGATCTAAAACAAAACATTTATTAGAACGTCATCGTGATTCTAAGCGAGAATTATAAATAAGTCGGTCCTAAAATTAGGTAGACACGATTCGGCATCAAATTCAATAGAAGATGACGCCTTGACTAGATTAACAAAAACAGCGCTACAAATAAATAAATACGCTTGTCGGGCCGGTTGCGCGGGTCTTCGTTACGACGACGATTGCTGTTTAATAAGTTAAGATAATTAACGTGTTTAATAAGTTACCATGATCGGTGTTTAATTTACGAAGACCAGCGCAACGAGGCTCACAAGAGGAACGGGAATGTGCAAGAGCGTAATAACGGATAAAAATTGTTAGTGAAACCACTTGATGATCAGCTAATTTTTTTTTTGCAGAAGACGCAGATTTCTTGGTTTGGCCTGTGTCTAGGGGCCCTAGTTAAGAGTTCAAAGACAGATCATCGCAGACTCACCCATCTTGGAAATTCAGCATTTCGTCGTTAAATAAGTATCGAGCTACTTCCTGGTTACTACTTCCAAGACAGTGTCAAGAGATCTGCGGAAAACGATCGAGGAATTCGGGAGTTCTACGACGAGACGAAACGCAAATCGTTGGAGAGCTTGAGCAAGATAAAATGGAAACGTCCGTGCACGCAGCCCAAAAAAGCACCTCCGAATCAATGGGAACATCTTTCAGGGAATGCAAAATGAGATCGATTAAGTAGACTAGCTTTCCGATCGGCCTCGGCCGACGTATCACAATCCCGAGAGGCGGAAATACAAATACTGAAACCGAGAGACGGCTAAATAAATACTAGCGAGGACAACGGACAACGACGATGGGACATCGAGTTATTGGAGAGTTGAAGACGAACCACGATCCGACGTTGGGCAATGCCGCAAACTTGTAACGATGGTCTCGTTTCAGTTCAATTCAACTCAGTACCCTACAAGCATCGTGTGAATACCGCGTGGTAGGGGGTTTACACAACCGTCAACAATTAAATAGCCTGTGGTGGAGGGAATGGGGTGAAATCCATATACCCAAATTTTAACCTGAGCGGATAACACTTTCAAAACCATCGTTAGAATTTAACGGCACTGCGGGCATGAATTAAGATCGCCTCGATTGGGGCGACCGAATATTGCACGATCTAAGATATATGTCTGTTTTCCGGAGATCGTCGAGGACCTCCTCGATCTCTGAATTATCACAATTTCCAAGCAATTGCCGCAACACGTAAATTTTGAAAATACGGGAAGAGTAATCTCTCGGCAGCACGTGTTAGATATATCGGGAGTTCCTGCCTAAATTTGTCCCGACTCTCAAAGCAGCAACGACAGCTAGAACATGGAATGACTTGCGCCCTCATACGTATTGATAACTGAACTGGACAGAGTCCATCGCCCTCCGGACATAACGAAACTGTGAAAAGTTCTATCGGAATGTGACATTATCGATGACTCAAAAAGTCAGGTCTTGCATGTCCATTGCCTGCTATTGTTCGGAGTCATGCAACAAACAATTTAGTTCTCCTATGAGACCTCGTCGGCCCTACTCGGCCATGCACGAAATTGGACCTTGATATTTGCTCATAAGTACGTAATCAAATTCTGACTCGACCATGCCAGAGAATGGACATGCAACACATGTGCTTCAGACCATCAATATTTGGTTATAAGCATGTAAGGGAATTTTGACTATCATGTCCAAAAATGCACATATGATACCCGTGATTTAACCATCGATACTTAGCCATGAGAATGCAACCCAATTGGGTCCTAGACCTGTCGTCATACTTCGTTATATCCGGAATTTCCCTGTTGCTGACACCTGACAGAGTGCACTCCCTGGGCCATCGAGTGGACCTGCAGCAGAGACGTTCGCTGGGACTTGGACCAGGCCTGATGGCTGCAACTCCTTGCAGATCCGGCAGCAACGGTTACCTTCGGTGTCCCTCAAACGTCTGCGGCAGGTAGGGCAAGCCCTTACCTCCGCAGGCTGTCGCTGCTGTGTCCACTGTGCCGGCTGTTGCTGCGCGAGCGCGACGAAGTCCGAGACCGCGATCGGCCGTAGGGGCTGCGGCTGTCGGACCGGCCCCTGGAATAGGATCGCGTCCTGGAGCGCGAGCTCCTGGAGCGGCTGGACCTGGAACTGGACGAGGCCGAGGAGGAGGAGGAGGACGAGGACCGCCGCTTGGAGCGCGTCTCGCCGTCGCTGGACCGAGAGTCGTCATCCGACCAGCTGCTGGCGCTGCTGGGGGTGGGGGGCGACGGCCGGTGGTAGGGCACGGGCCTCTTACGGGCACTGAAACACACAGCAGAGAGAACGGATGAGTGCGAGGGCCCCGACACAGGGGCCGAAACTTTGTTCGAAGTTTCGTAAATTCAATTCGAGTCTCCGTAGAGATGGAGAGAGATAGGAAAGAGAGATAAGAGATAAGAGAGAAGAATAAAACTTTACCCAAATTTTGTCACAAAATTTCCGTGAAAAACATTGTAAGCCACCAGCAAAAAGAGTCAAACAAAAAATAAAACTTTGTGGAATCAGTTCACACAATGAGCAGCAGCAACGCGGCAGAGTTCTGACAGTGTCGCGGCCAAGGGAGAACCACCGGAATCTTCGGTTGGTGGTTCTCTCAGAGCCACGAGAATTTCACTTCGGGTCACTTTCGGTCATGGTTCAGTCAACGTTTACACGTACAAGATTGAACTGCCATACACAGACAATATGCAGAGCCAAAAACTGAAAAATAACGCTAAACCAGAATCGAAAGCGTACCGATGCAAATTCAAAAATCTGCACATTTTCAAAACCAGGTCAAATCTGGAAGATAGCCATCCTCCTTTAAATCAAAGAGGGTCCAAAACCTCATGCCTGCAATGGTACAATTTCAAAAGTCACTCCTTGCAATACTTAAAAGATAAGGATTTTTACCCTAACATAGAATTAATAAGCATGCAGTGAAAGTAACTAACTGCTATGTGCTCTCCGGCACATATTTTTGTGAGTAAATGTTTAATAATTGTTAACGATGTTGAATCGCGAAGTAAATTTGCTCGATGGATCTAAATTGTCTGAAAATTTCAGCATTGCAGATACATTGTTTTTGGACCATCTTTAAAGGAGGACAACAAACACATTAAATGCACGAAACACAAAAACACTGCGCTAATCGGTGCATCTCGCAAACCAAGGCGGGCAACTACCGTTAAGCACTAAAGTGGGTGTGCAAATCAAGTAATAACGAGAGCGCATGAAATTGTGTACACCAATTTTTACTCAAATCGAAAATCACAAAGGGAAAAAAAACACGACAGTAAGGAAGTGAGTAAAATGCCGCAATCTACGAGCTTAATTTTTTTTGAGTAGTTGCATCGTTTAAATGCAATCTTTGAGTTTATCGAACTCAAAGTTCTGCAAAATTAACTGATTTTCGAGCTCACTCGAATTTTTCCAACGTTAAATTGAAATTTTAATTTAAAGCATGTTTCAGAGATAAGGACAGGAATAATATCTCGGGATTTGACAGTGTAGTTTCACTACTCAAAATCCATAAACGCTTAAAATCTGGAAAAAATCAGGTTAGTGGCCAGGCTATCCGCAATCCGGCCGAGTGCACACGTTACGAAATTGAGAAAAAAAATGAAAAAAAGGCAAAAAAACAAAAATATTGACATTAAGCGAGCGAGATGACTTTACATCTAGCATGTGATTAAATGCCCCAGGTTTCACCGATGGACAACGAAGATGTACTTCACTAAACTCTCCCAGATATTTCAAATAATAAATAATGAAATTAATTTCGTGTTTGTGATTACTGAAACGACTTCAAAATCCTACGAGACGTATACTATGAAAATGATGAACAATTAAGACACTAATACAGCGCAAATCCATTTTTGTCCCAGAAACCTATCCATCGATTAAAACCCTGGCGCATTCAGTGACATGCCGCAAAATAAGTGAGAAATGAGGGGTGATACTGGACTGGGAAAAATGCAATGGTAAGCCATTCAAACAGAAATTAAAATGTGCGAGACTGTCCGAATGAGACGGAAACAAAAAAAGCTACGTGAAATATTGAAATGTGCTCATGAGGAATCCACAGCGGTGAGTTACGGGTGGGGATTTCTGTGATGGGAGGAGAAAGAGAATGAAGAGAGCAAATAAAAGGTAGAAATATACATCCATGAAATCATAATAACGACAGCGATCGATAAGTCTGCGGCGAGAGCAACCCTCGTCTGCTTTCTTCAGCGGCGATCACGTCTTTGATAGCGAGGATTGGAGCGAGACCGGCTGCGAGAACGTGATCGCCTTTGTGGCTGGTAGCGGTTGCGGTCATTCGAGCGTCTGTTCTGATAATTGCAATCCCTGTTAGGTCTTTTTCCCCAAAAAAGAAAAGAAAATGAAAACGTCAAAAAAACATTCATGCCGAAATAATAACAAAATTAAAACCAAACGAAATAAAAAATAGCAAAATGAAACGAATGATAATAAGTAATTGGGGGAATCTCGTATCTTTCGGTTCGACACGCAGATATTATCGGTTATAACGAATTCCTGCAGCATCTGAGTCCCTTGATATACAGAGCGGTCTAATAAAAAAACGTGCTCCCTCTTGTCACTTTGTGCTAAATAAATTGAATATCAAAGAGTTAGCACATAATTTTGGACCCCTCCATATATAAGGGATTCTTGCATTGATGCACAATTTTTCATTCTTTTGATTAAAACAAAAAATCTCGAGAGAAATGGGACAATGGGAGCCCTGAGCTACATGTCTGGAGCCATTGCATCGGTGAAACATCAGTTACAAAATGTTGTTGCTTTTCTTTTCGGCTCTGGCAGAAGGGTTATCGATAAAGCTTGGAAAACAAGCGGCATTTAAATTGGCCAAATGCAAACCTCTGCAAAATCAATATGCTTGAATACGCTATTTTAGTCTGTACCAAGTCGGGATTAAAAACATTTGAAAGGCTGTTCGGGGCTTGAGAGAGCGGTAAAAGAAGATCTGATGGGTGTTGAAGAAGTGCCAAAATAAGACTGATAAAAAAATCGCTCGGAGCCAACGACTACGAGTAGAAAAACAACAAATAAAATTGAGCAAAAACTGTGCAATCATCAGGCATTGAACATCGACGTGCATGCTCGAGAACCGAATCGGGATGATGAGGAGGGAGTTCGCTATCGAGTGAAAACCGAGTAAAAGGTCATCTAGTGAGGGGAGATATAGGACAAAATCAAACGAATGGGTGGGGGTGAACTCGCCGTGCGCTCCTTACCTCGTGATTCGCCGCTTGTCCAGGAAACTGGGCGAACCTCGCCTCCGCGGGATGGATGGGCTCCTGCGCGCGTTCCTCGAGTCCGACCTAGACCGGGACGCCGAGTGCGAGCGGGAATAGGACCGAGAGGGGGTCGACCGGGAGCGGGACCTCGAACGGGAGCGAGACTTGGACCTGGGATAAAAAACAGATGAAAAATTGCAGGGGGGACAGCGTGGAGAAAAAGACGTGTAGCCCTTTCGCCGGTCGTACCTCGATCTGCTCTTGCTCTTGGAAAACGAGCGTGTGGACGAGGGGCTCCGGCGCCTGGAGGGGGACGAAGACGGACTGCGCCTGGCCGGTGACTTCAAGGTGCGCGGACTCGGACTGGACGTCAGGACATTCCAATCGGGAAGGAAAAAAAATCTCACTGGAGGACCGAGTTGCTTGAGAGCGTTTTAGCTTTTGTTACATCCAGACATAGCTGATCTAGTTCGTAATTCATTTTCAACGTCTAAGGCAGGCCGCACACAAAACTGACGTGTTAGTTGCCGGGCGCATTCAAAAGTGTCGGACACTGCAAAACGGCCGTTGCACACCTATCTTGCAATTGTCAGTGTAACACGGGTTTCAGCATCAACTGGCAAATGCTAGTGTCAGGTCAGTGTCATCAGCTGGCATTTGTTCGTTCAGTGCGCTAGCCAGTTAACGAGAAACCAGCAAACTGGCAAATGCTAGAACATGTGAGCAGCAGCACAAAGCAATATATGGGTCTAGCATCGACTTGCAAACGCTGGTCTGATAGGCGGCACATGCTAGCTATGTGTGCAGCCTGCCTATGCCAGAGCTTTCTAGTTTCTGGTGCATCCAGGCATACTCAATCACGCTAGTCTAGTATTCAATTCCTTCACAATGGCTATATGAATGACTGCATCGATTTACACTTTAAATATCAATTAATTCAGAGCTCGACCCACCTGTGCCATTTGGAGAGTTTCTCCTTTTCGGGACTCCGGCTCTCCGACTTCTGTGACCTCCTGGGGCTGCGTGACTGGCTGACTTTGGGACCCGCAGGCGGCGAGGGAGACGCCTGCGCGGCCGTCGGGACGAAGGTCTGCCTCGGCGGCGGCGAGGGTATGTCGGCGAGCCCGGGCGAGGCCTCGCAAGTGACGACTTTTGGCAGGGGGATGGCGAAGTGCTCCTTCTTGGCCGGACTGCTGCGTTGTTCGGGAGACGGGACTCGAGCGGGGCGCATGGCCAAGGGCGCCGACTTGCCGTTTCTGGGCGGTGACCGGGATGGCGACGCCGACGATGAGGAGGACGAGGACGAAGACGAGCTTCTCGATGACGCTGACGACGAAGAGGACGAGGACGAACTGCTCCTTCTGACAGTGATGCGCGAGACTGGGACAACAGGCTTTTTGGTGGCTGGGGGCGATGGGCTGCGCACAGAGACTGAGTGGATGCTTGACCGAGGGCCTTCCGTCATCCGGTTGGCGTTGCTGCTGTTAATACTGCTGGCCAGTGGCCGACTCTTGCTATCCGTAAAACTAGAATGAAAAGGTGCAACAATTAAACGATGGTACGACATTACCCTCCGGAGATTTCCAAACCTTTTCTTTAATTCCCATCCTTAGTTACTGCAAGATATCATGAATTTGTCGTAGTCTCCCGAAGACAGGGATAAAAAAAACTATTTACCCTCTGGCAGGAACCTTGGCCCGACTGGGTGAAGGTGATTTCGACCTTCTCGACTCGGGCAGCCTTGTTTTGTTCATGGAGCGAGTTTCCTTCGCTGGAGATCTGGATCGAGACCTGTGAGAGGACTTTAGCGGCGGCGCCATCTCAGGCGGGCTGGGACTTCGGCGCAGGGCCGGCCTCTTTTCCCTCTCGGCGGGCGAATAGCTAAGACTCCTGGATCTGCGCGGGACCCTGCGACGGTCATCACTGTTTCGGCGGACTCTCGACCTGTCGCCTCCACCTCGAACATCAACAGAACTGTGCACCGGAGAACCATTGCTGGGAGGACCCCTGTGCGACGCTTTTGATGCCCTCAAAGCAGACTCCTTCGCTTTCTCCATGGCGAGCCTGATTCCAAGACAAATAGGAAAACGATATAAGCAAGAATAATGACAATGCAGATGATCGACGAATATTGCTAGTAGGACAACAGATTTAAAAAGAGGCTCTGGTGACCACTTATATACAAATTTCAAATAACAGGAATGTCTGGAAATCACAATAAGGATCATTCCCGCAGTTTTCTTGGCATAATGAGAACGATGGTTTAACGCAGAGATATTGCACGTCCATAATTGGGCATAGCTTATTTAAGCCTGCATTCTGAATTGCATATGTCATAGCTAAACTGCGCAAAAATATTGACTGTCCAACCAAGCCAGGAAAGATCACTGTATATCATTACTGCGATGTGATTTAACATCAGTTTCACAAATTGCTGCACAAGTCGCAAGGGGGACAGTAATCCTATTCTGAACAATGATAGACCACATCGTCATTTTTGTTGAATTTTAAACACATTTTTATGAAGTTACGTTTACGTAGCACATTCGAATGTATTGGTCATTGGTTGACGGCAACCGAAAGCCTACCTCTTTGCGGATGGCGAGCTAGACGATGACGATTCGGAGGAGCCAGAGGAAGAGGACGAACCAGACGATGACGAGGATGACGACGACGACGAACGAGCTGGCTTTCTTGCGAGGGGCAGCAGTGGTATGTCCACCTTGTGTGAATCTCTGAGGGCAAAACCAATGGTTGGCAATGAAAAACTTGGGTTGAGAAAAACAACGAGATTAACAATGTCGGCAAAATCATAGTCACCTGCTCGGCCTTGAGTCGGTCGGTTTGGCAGTCCTGTTTTCCCTGTAGGTGGCTGCAAGGGCCCCATCATCTCTGTCCTTGTGCCGCCAGTCTGGGGGCTGTTCTCTGCCGGGAGGCTCCTTGCGGGCCATGTCCCTCTCCCTCGCTTCAGCATGTCTCTGCTCGCGTAGAGCGCGTCTCAGGGCGGCTTCGTCGGGCGACCTAGACTTGGAGCGCTTGGTTGGTCGGCTCTTGCGCTCGGCCTTCTTGGGCGGAGACACAGACGGCGAGCGGGAGCTCGACCGAGAGGCCGACCGATCTCGTCGTCTGGGTGAACGCGGCTTCGTCGGCGAGACAGATCTTCCCTTCTGTTTCGGGGCCGAGATTAGGATATTGGTTACAATTTGAACGTTTGGAGTGGGGGAAGGTGGGAAGGGAGAAAAAAACTTCCATTAGCAAAAATTAATGAAAACCAGCAGGAAGGGCTGAATGGGTAACCGGAAGCGATAGTGGGGAAAGTAGTAAATACGTGACCAAAAAAAGAAACGAAAGAAATAAATGGAAGCTGTGGAATTTGATTGGATGTTGTAAGTCAATATTTCTGGAATTATTGAATTCCAGCAACAAATTTACATAAAAAAAACTATCATTAAAGTGCAATTATTTTGCCACTAATGGAAAAAAAGTACCATCCCAGAATGCACTTTTATGGCAGAAAGTACCGTCTTATGAAACACTAAATCAATCGAAATAATAAATCGCACGCAAGTACGTTAAGCGTACATGGAAGAATTGAATGTTAAGCAAAAATTATTTAACTGACAACAGCCAACCAAAACCAGGTGAAAAAATGAAATAGAGAGAAAAACAAGAAATAAAAAGAAACCAAATTCAGGCAATGACGTTGGCAGGGATAGCGGGGGGGGGAGGGGGGGGGAAATTAGGTTGGTGAAAAGAGAATGATGGGTTTAGGGCTAGATGGAGGAATAATAAGTGTGTGCAGAAATGCGCATTACGTTCAAACGCTATCATTAAAAGTGGTGAGAAATTTAAGATATAGAGTATGGTTTTAACGGATTACTTTTAAACGTAATAACAGGAAACGGCACTGCTAACAGTGTTTGGTAGTCAGAACCTTACGGCTGCGGAAGGAAATTACCATACTTACTCTGCCCGACACTCCTACTGGCAGGTGGCAACATAATAATACAAAATTGCGGTTTTATTTATTGAGACTCAAAAGTTATTATTCAGTAGAGACAGAGAAAGAAACACGGGCAGAGAAAGAACAACGCACGGAAAACAAAGACAACGAGATCGCCAGAGATACGATCAGGGAAGGAGAAGAAATATTAAGTACGCTTGAAGATATGTGTCTAACAGATTGCTTTTAAGGGGCTATGCGCAAGCGACGTCCAAGGTAGGGTAGGACAGCTAGGACTTCGTAATGTCTTAGAGAGGAATAGATCTACAGATATCTTCCTCCAACATCTCCCCAGCAGAAAACAATCTCAGTAAATAAATCAAATAAATTGCAACTATTTTGCTGTTAATTTCAAAGAAGTGCAAATGAATGGCAAAATAATTGCAACATATATGAGTTTGACACGGAATATGTTCACAACATTTAACGAGTTGATCAAAAGAGTGAGGACGTAGTCAGGGCCAAACACTCCCAATTAAATAGAGGATATCGAAAGCTTAGTGATAAAGTGATGTTGTTCTGCGGAATCCCGCAAAAAAAGATTTTGTTCCCCTTTCAATTCGACCTTTTCCAGATGTCGCGCAGCAATTTTAAAACTAATGTCATTTACAATTGCAAATGCTAATATCTTTTCACCCCTACCGCCGTTAGTTTGATGATCAATTATTTGTGCACAACACAGCCAGGACCTATGTGATTTCAGAAAACATGATTCGTGGACATACAATATCTGCGCTTTAAACCCCTGGTAAGTACAGCGCGTCTGTACTGTTATTTTAGGCAACTCCTGTATTAACTGGAACTGGGCAGGAGGGGGGCTGCCTAAATCGGGCGATAACGGATTAAAGGGGGTGGGGGGTCAAGAAGGCGAATTTTTGATGGACATCGTTCGTACACAGCCCCTTCTGAGACCAACAATTTAGAGTAAATAGGGATATTTTAAAACAGCGAATATTAACAAAAAAGCAGCAAAAATCAATAACAAAAAAACAGAAAACTTTACGGGAAGAAAAGAAGTTGCGTACGGATTGCAGGGTGGAAGGTGGAGGAAGAAAACCCCATCAATTTAAGCAAACGAGTTTATCGGTAAAGTCCGTAACATCACAAACATCTGATCCTACAGAGACCTAGCGAACTGAGGCTGTGAAATTTGAAAATCTCGCTTACCCTCGAGTGTCCCCCGCGTGGCTTGCGCTCATCGTCCTTCTCCGCCTGGGACTGCTTTCTCCGCTTCGACTCGCCCTCATCCGCCCTCTTGGCACTGGTCGGACGCTTCGACCTGCCGGAATGCTGCTTCTTGGAGGAGCGGTGATCCGACTCGGAGCTAGCGAATTCAAAGATACAACGAATTATAAATTGAGCTACACTAACATGTCTTTCAGTGATCTAATCTGATCTTGAGGTATTATGGCACTCCGACCTCAAAAGGAAAATTCAATGACTAAGCTTGCGGGAAAGGGCATAGAATGCATTACATTTTAAATAAACAGGAATTCGTACTATCCATACTTAACGCATACAAAAAACACTAAAGCAAGCCGTTATGCGACGTGCCCAGGGTATCTAGCGAAGTCGTCAAACAAATTTCCATGACTATTGCAGGTTTTATAGTAATACCAAAAACTAACCTATTGTCCGACTCTGAACCGCTCTCGGAGCTGGTGGACCTCTTGCGCCGCTTCTTGCGCTTTTCCTTCTCCTTCCGTGGCGGGGATTTGCTGGGTGATCTGAGAAACCATATTTTTTCAGAAGGTGATTCGATCCCGCAACAACATGTACAACATTATAGCATAAGAACAAAAAGCACGCAATTAAATTGCATAAAACTGAATTGACCAACACTGACCTCTTTTTGGATTTTTTCTTGCTTTTCTGCTTTTTGGGCCCTGGAGATTCGGACCTGTAAAACAAGCCGCAAAAAGATTCAACATTCACATCGACCAATCGAATGCACGAAATCCGCGCTCCGATGACGGGTACATGATACAACTAAAACATGAAAAGCGAGCTTACCTGTCTCGTTTGGATTTCTTTGACTTCTTTTTCTTGTCTTTGTCCTTTTTCGGCTCGGGACTCTCCGACCTGAAACGATAAATAGGTTTCAATCTGAATATTTTGGTACGCGCTTCATAGAAGATCCTGGCATCGTCGTCGTTTGTTTTCGACAGCGACTCACTTACCTGCCACGATTGGAAGCAGATCGTTTCTTTTTCTTTTTCTTCTTAGCCGGCCTTTCGGGCGAGGGAGAACTGCTCTTGCTGCTGCTAGAATCTTGAATGAGTCTACAAGGGGATAAAAAAAAATCCGGTGAAAACATTGAATGGCCATTCCTTCGACACAATTCACGCAGCGGCCGAGCACGCACTGAAGCCAGCATACGTACTCGTATTTCTTTTCGGCCATGGCGACAGCCATAGCGGCCATCGCCGCCTCCTTCGCCTTGCGGTTGGGATCGAGGGAGCTGCCGTCCACGTAGAACTTGTTGATGCCGAACGCCTCCCGCAGGCGAATGTTCTTTTCTTGGTTGGCCTCGGCAATCTGGTGAGTTTCACGCACGCTGCAACGATAATGAAAACAACTGTCAGTAATGCTACGAGCCCGGAATAATCCACGACACATTTTGAAAATCGACAAACACTGAACTACGCTAATTTCTTTGTTGAAAGACAGTGGTTAAATGTCATGATTTCTTATTGAATCATGCCACTCTCACCTAACGACGCTTTTCAACGTCCTTTTAGCCGTGGTCGAGTCACGGCCGGAGCCACGCCGACTATTTTCGAAGCCCTCGAAGCAATCGCTAGAAGTCGAGGACCGGGTGAACGGCGAGTACGACCCGACCGACAGCCGTTCCCTCTTGCGGGGCTCCACGGCTGCCTGGAAAGCCCCCCTCCACAGTTTGTCAAACAGTATTTTCCCCTCCATGGCCAAAGCCAAGACTCCGGCCAGGTCGCTAGGAGCGGCTGCGCGCTCGCTGCTGCCGCAGGAGTGTCCGCAACGGCAGCTAGGTTGTCCGTTGCGCTTCCAGCGAGGCACGGTATCCGAGCAGCGATGTGGCCTCGTGGATTGCATCGGACATCAAGAAAATCGAGTACGCGTATAAAAATATTGGCTCGGAAGCCCTTGCGAGTATTGGAAGACCGCAGTGATTTTGCAAGCTCTCGTTAGGAGTTCTCTTCGACTGCACCAGTGCACATATTTACAATCGTTCAAACGCGAACACGACCATGGCGAAAAACCCTAGTAAATGGAAGACTGGAGATTTCTGGCATTTGTGCGACATTGCATATACGCGCAGTAAGAAAACTGGCCACATTACGGCTTGTTCTCCAAAAAACTTAACATATTCTGGAGTGCATCCCGAAACCGCATTCGTGCAACCTACAACCTAACTCTTAGTGACGATCAAAAATTTATCAAAATTTTCTTGGGTATTTTCTACATGAGGCATTGTCTCGCATAGAAGATTAACAAATTGACGAATTGAGTTTCCATTGCACGTAATTGAACATAACAGGGTAAAACGATCAACCTATTAACCAGCATGAAATTGGTGTATATGTTGAACAATGGCAAGACAGGTTGTCTCAAGTTCGAGAATTTCAGATTCCATACGTAGTTGAATGGCTCAACCAGTCTTTACAGTAACATGATGAAAAAATTACTGGAATTTCTTAGGATATAAACAACAATTTCCTCCTAACCTGAATAACCAGAAAGAATTCCTATGCAATTTCTGGATTAGGAAATCCTGTTGAAATTTTTAGACTTTTTGAACAATTAATCGGACAGGAATCTACGATGATCAAAGACAGCTTTTGACAGCAAAATTTCCTAATATTTGACATTTGAGGAAATACCAGCGAGTTATTGTCGCACATTTTTTTTTAGCAATCTTAGAGCATCTCAAAGAGTTACCTAAGATTTGCATGCCAGAAAATGGTGGCAAATCTTCATATAAAGTGCTTCAGGCACAAATCCATGATAAAACGTCTTACATGCACATGCAGAATTTACAAGGATAGCGCCACAGTTTCTCGGACAGAGTCCCTAGGATTTGCAGTCAACCGCCACCGGCTAAAATATTGACAAGTTCGCTAGTGCTACAGGGCCACAATTGGCACCTCCTATAAAATAAAAGAAATGGGATATAGAACTTAAGCGAAAACTTTGTGAGATTCCTGTACGATTACGAGCTCGTCACGAACTCTTATTACAATATCCATACACCCTGATGGACGCTGAAATTATTACAGCAAGACCGCGGCACAAGCGTAACCCGGAACTGCACTTGCACCGAAAGAGTAAATCAGGAATCACAGGCGCACAATGGAAGACCGGCTGATTTTGTCTCGTCTCTTAAGTCATATCAGCAGAAGGCAGCGTATGTCCACGCATCGCACTAAGATGGCGGCCCCATTTTCACGTCTTCGGCAGCGGCAGCGATGCTGAATCACGGCACGGCACAGTGCAAGCAGCGGCAGCAGCAGCAGTGGCTAGCACAGATGATGCCGACATATCTTCTTGGTCTTCAGGACGTTCTTGCAGAAACAAAGGAGCCCCAACCTTCACCGACACGGCTACATTTCGGATGACAAAGGGAATTCGGATGATGCTGTCGGCTCGCAGGAACCGCAGTTGCCTGGGCGACGAGGGGTGATGCGCATGCTCATCCGGTTGTGAGGACTGCGACAAAACTCCGGATCAATAAGAAGGGGAATACGGATGGGGGGAAGCATTTCGTTCAAAATCGATCCGTCTTCAGCGGGGCTCCAAATCCAAAATGATATTATGTCCCCAAGCGCAGTATCAGACCCCCTTCCCCCATACCCGTTACAGTCAAAATTAATTTGCTGTGGACAGGATGATGATGCATCTTTGGGTTCAGGCTTGCAACTATCAAAATTTCGTTAAGCATAGCAAAAATGACGGACTAATTTGACTTGCTGCCACAATAGCTACAATCTACGTGCTCTTCATCTACTTGCTGCTCAGCTCTATTCTGGCCTGTGCTTCGGCAGAATTACAACAATTCAAATGCTACATTTGTGGTTTTTATTCTCAGTTGGCATCACCTACAAATGCTCCAACGCCGCATGCGGCAATCAACGAATAGTTCAACCACGCCATTAACGCCAGCCAAACGCCAATCAATAAATGTTTCGAGAGCATACTTTGTAGCTTGTTAGCCACGCACTGCCAAGTGAACTGAAATTATGGGACTGCCACTGGATCGCTACCATTGCTTTTACATCCCATTTCAGCCTAAACAATACATATAATGCTTGACGCAATCCATTGGCCACGAGTACCGTCACCCATTATGAGCGAGACATTTAATGGCAACACTTCCGACATTTATCTATTTGTCACATTCCGATGCTCGACTTCCATGCGTGTCGTAATAATTCATTTGCCTACGATGAGTTACAGGCCCGAGAAAGAAATTGTCCCTTCCACATTTTAATGAATGAGTATATATGGCATTATCGCTATTAATACATTAATTGCTAATCCGGCTTGTTACAATGTTTACGATCAGCTTAAGGAATTGCTTAAAAATTTACTCTTTACTCTGACTTTATAGTAAAATCTTTTACTATGACCCCACAGTCAACATCAGTGGTGATGAGGTTAAGCAGTACCATAAAACACACACCAATTAAACCTGGGTTAGATAGATAACTACTGTAGCAAATTTTTGGGGAGCCTTACCAGCATTTGCCTGGTAGATTGAAAGCCGACACGGCAATGAAACAACAAATTCAATCCGCATGAAACATACATTTATCACGGTCTAATCGACTAGCTCAGTAGCGAAGCACATTAGCGGCTGCAGCATATGTAAGTAAACACAAGCGAGAGTGGATCAATACCACGTTAAGACAAATTGATACAGCTCGCGACGACTGTAAAACGGAGGAATGAATTCGGGTGCACACGCGTGCTAACGAAAGATAACTAGCGAACGTCCATCACACTCTTTTATGGCCGCCTTACTTCACATCCCTTTTGAGTAAACAGATCTTGCAAATGTAGAAACACTTGCACAGGCGAAATACGGTAACGTACCGCCACATTTCTTACCCACGAAGAACAATCCATACAGCCACTGTCACACAGCGATATCTTCGTTCAATTTTGAACTGTTTAGTTCATATACCTAAACCTTTTTTAAAATGGTCGACAACTTATAAATTCAAAATCGAGTTTGAATTTGTAAAATCGTACAAACTAGTTCAGAATTATGCGAAAATGTATATATATATATCTGTGCATAGCTGAAAGACGTAGGTTGAAATCTTGCAGATAATACAGCATGCATCTTGTTAAAGCACAAAAACACGTCGACTTACATGGGTCTGCCGAATTCATCTTTGGGAATGGTCTTCTCCGCGGATGCTGCCTCGTCCATTAGGAGTTTTCGAAAGGCGGAAACTTTCGATTCGATTTCATCTTCCGAGTACCTGGAAAGCACAAAGAGATACGACGTTTCAATCATCGATCCGTGGTTGCAGCGCGCTCATACCATGCCCTGCTAGAGTATACGCGTCACCGTTACAGTTTTCTTACGCCTTTGCCATCACGCAGCAATCGGGCTGCAAGCCAAATGCCACTTCTGAATGACAGCATGGATGGGTCAAGATGGCAGTCCAACATTTTATGCAATTCCCTTTTGGTGAAAGGCATCTTTAAACGAAACCATCGAGCTGATGGAAACTGTCATTGTAATCCACTTTTGGCACTCCGAGACTATTAATTTGGACTCACATTTATCTGACATCCCTAGGTTTAAACCAAATCTCACTGACTACCCAGACCAATGAAAATGCAAAAACATGACATATGCAGATAAGCGGGTGATAAGCTAACAGCAAATTTCATTATCAATAATATTGCTCCCACAGCCCGTTATCTCTTACTTTTTGTGTTGACCAATAACCACACTGTAGTTATGTACAAAAATGTATTATTGATTTGCTGAATTTCCTCAACTCATTCGAAACAAATCGATTTTGCCCGACGTTTTCCAAGTCTGGGGGAACCCCAGAGCTTTGCCAAATGTCTATCATCGACAACTTTCTTTTTCTTAGTGGGTGGGTGCATGCTGTACTGTAATGCATTATTAAGTTGAAAAGAACTAATTGTACGCTTTCAGAAATATCAGAGAATGTCCCTAGCATGTCATACGGTGACTTCACATTTCTATTGTCCATTATTAGGAACCAAAAACACCATTTTCATCTTCAGATGCCACAGCTTACTCATGTGAACATGCAAAAATTCCTTGCTGATCCGGCAGGACTTTCCCATTTCACCAGCCCGATACAAGTCTGATAAGTACCAGACTGAATTCAATGTATAGGTAGGCAACTATTGATCGTAGGAAATGAGCACGTTCAGCACGCACAGACTCGAAGCATTATTATACAACGATCGTGAGTGCAATGCTGCAAAAACTGAGTTTTGGCTTACTTTCACTGTGCAAGGAACGTTGCCGCTGCCCTTTAAGGATCACTACAACACGCGCAGATACCATTAAAATCCCCGCAATTATCGGCGGTTATCATTTTAGATGCCTCGTCACAGAATGCGTAGCGGGTACTGGAAAGGAGGAAGCCTCGTTCCACGAGTCGCAGTCGGTAATAAATATTTGATCATCGTTACGGCAGCACTGCAGAATGCGATCAATGCATGCAAGCGTAGCAGCAGCCAACGGGCGATAAAAGGGGAAAATTAAAAAAAAGGGGGCGAATGATACGGAACGCAGATGATGGAAAGGATGCACCATCTGGCGGTGCCCGATCGCAGCATCCCTCTTACAGGGTGGTTGCAAAATGGATAGGTTTCAGCAAGCAAAAGCAAGCTGCATATTTTAAATTTCCAGACTGATTTTGGTAGTTTGAAGGCATATTACTAACAAAGTCCGTAATTTAAATAGTGGGCAGATCAGTGACATTCAGTTAGTGCTAATTTGTACGAGCAATTCCTGCCTGTAACCAGCCCACAGTGTTAAACAATTTCAAAAACAAAATCCAGTTTCTCAGTTATATGATGAGTTCGCACATTTTGAAGCGAAACAAGGTGATTGAAAAAATAACATCAGAGACTGAGGATTCCGTTACGCTCTTCAATACAGCACTATGAATACATCAGCATATATTGGATGATACAAGCATCAAAAGCCCTATCCTGCAGGCCATTTAGCAATCGAAACGAATGAATTCGTTGCCTCGCACAATCCCGCAACATGCCAATAATCCTTCGGCACATTACAGCAGGGTGTACATTGGAGAGTAACAAAGCTTCCGACTTACCCTTGTTCCTTCATCAGTTCCTCCATTTCCATGATTTTCAGCTCGATACCTCGCTTTCGCTCATGGTCCAGTATCTCCTGATTGGGCTTCTTTAGTGTGGCCGCATCTAATTTCCTCATGTCCTCTTCAGTCTTATAATCGACCTTGTCCTTGTGATGGCGAACCACTGCGAAGTTGCGCTGAACGTAACCATTGGTGCCACTGCCTCTCGGCGTGGTCAGGCCAATTCCGTTGTACATCTCTCACTACAAGTATTGTGAGAAAACAACGTAAACTCAATGTCACTTTAAAAACGATGAATATGTTACCAATACTGTAGCTTATATCTACACCCAGAAGAGCAAAAACCTGGTAAACAACTTTTCAAATGATTCGAGTGATCAATCCATTATCAGGGTGATGGATCAAGTTTACCTGACTTTTACAGGTTTTTCCAGACGTCTTTTTGCATAATTCAAGACAATTTGAACCAAATGATTTTATAGAATGGGCCAAATCGTGTCTTTAGCTTGCCACTTTTCATATCCATGGAGTCATCAATCCATGTTCATGCTGTATTTACATGTACGTCCTTTTCAAGATTGTAATGATCGAAAGGATTTTTGCTAGAAAGTGGCCCCAATGCATGTAATTGTGACACAAATAATTTCAAGACATTACACGCTTGATTACCATATATTGCAGGTCCTAGTTCTATATTCTGTAGTTTTGTTTAGACTCCAGTATTATATGCGTTGTACGTGTAGGCCTATCATGATTTCGCCATTGTGTTGAACAAGACCACGAAATCACTTTAGATTCTGCAGTATACTGTGGCTGGTAACTGCAGTTCTGTGGTTTTGTTACGGTTTACTTCAGAATTTTGCAGCATTTTTCATTCGGGTTTCAGCATGTGGAGTCAATGGCTTGTATTTATCGAAATAAAAATCTCACGATACCGTAATGAAATGTGCGCAGCAGGCGCATTGCCTCGCACTAGCAAGCTCAACAACCTTTCCAAAACGTCAAATCTCCAGGGAAAGTCAAAATAAACAAAAAATCTTCGGATTTATTTAGGCTTATCAATTTCTAAGAACGAATTTCGAACGTTCCATTTTGGAACGGCTTCCGGCTAACCCTAACCCGAGAAAAACGTCAAACTCGAGCTTTAATGCAGCCGTTTTAACTCAAATAACGTTACTTCAAGTCACTAACATCGTTAATAAACAAAAGGAAATGGTAAAACGTAAATAAGACTTACAGCACACGAAGAAATCGACATGTATCAGCCGCAACACAATACGACGAACAAAAAACGACTATGTGCGCTATTTCCGATTAGTCAACGAATAATCGATAAATCGATAACAGCCGATTGCGCTCCGGAGCTGTTGAAGAGCGCTTTGTGCTAATTGCACCGAGCAGTCACGGAGCAACTCGTTCAGAACCGCGCCAGCAGAAACCAAGAGCTGATTTGTTGGTCCGAGGCTCGATTCCCGGCAATGCCGCCCTTTTTTTTTCAATTCAAAATAAGTCGCTAAAAATTTGATGATAAGTGTGCACCGCTTCACGCAATTCTGGGTTTCTGGAAAAGACAAAAGAAAAATGCGGTGAATTTTAAGCATGCAAGA
The DNA here is from genome assembly GCA_034695085.1 of Cylindroiulus punctatus. Taxonomy (NCBI): domain Eukaryota; kingdom Metazoa; phylum Arthropoda; class Diplopoda; order Julida; family Julidae; genus Cylindroiulus; species Cylindroiulus punctatus. The sequence goes on from JAQFYZ010001490.1 coordinate 22,332, forward strand.
AGCATTGCTATGTTATTATGCAATATTACAAGGTTCCCCCAAAGTTGAACTTTTCAACTATCCTGACTTCCATTTTTTTATATTATGAATTTCCCTGACCACCAAACTAAAAAATCATGACGTATGTCAATATAAGCAATGCTGCGGTATTTATCGCTTACTATGAAGAAGAGGAAGAACATCAATTGTCATAAGGAAACAGCAAATTTAATGTAGATTGGCAATTCTGTTTCTTCTACAGAATTGCTTGTCATCTCTTGTTCAATAAATAGACCTGGAGCTATGTAAAATGAACTTATTTTTTAAATTTCCTTGACTTTTTCACAGTAAATCAATTTTTCCTGATTTTGCAGGACCTTCTAATATTCCTGACAATTCCTGAGCTGAGGGAACCCTGTATTATAACTATTTAAAGTTCAGAAATCAAAACTTATAAGTTACCGTTCCATTTCTGTGGTCGTTATGACAATCCCGGGAGCATCCGGCATTAGCTTCGGAGGCACTACTGGTGAAACGTGTTTAACTGTCGAATCCGTTTTGGGCATGTTCGCATCCACCTAGATAAAACCAATAACGCAAAAGGTTGTAAAATTGTCTGGTTAAATGCACAGAATTGAAGTGATTGGAACAGGATTTCTGAAGGCCAAAGATATGCATGGCAAAAAACTATACCCACATGCGAAACTTCGTGGTCAACATTCGGTGTCGCAAAACCAC
>JAQFYZ010001491.1:0-23039 GCA_034695085.1 Cylindroiulus punctatus
CATTTAAAGAGCCTCAAAACTCATAATCTTGCTTCTCAATTTTGAAAATTTTCCGGGGGAGGACCCCCCTACCCCCCTCTCCCTTGGGGGGTATTCCATACCCCCCAAACCCCCCGGTGGGTATGGGGTACAATCACCCTCCCAAATCCATCTTACATGTCACGTCACTTGGGGGGGGGCGCATGTCTTCCGCCTTGCCTAGGGCACCAAACAGTGTCGAGCCGGCACTGGCTATCAGTAATCGATGGAAAGTTGTCAAATCGGAACAGAGTTACTTGGCATATTTGCCAAATGAATGTTGGAGGTTTAGATGCAAAGTGTGATCAAAAATGGGAAACAGCCGGTTTTACCACCGCCATTGATCAACTAAATTTTGCAAGTAATGAGGGCACCTTGAAAGTCGTTTCCGTGAGGATTTAAAAAAACTATCAAATGATCCTATCAAAGCGTCATTGTTATCTATTATTCTTTGTTGTATAACATGCAGAATGCAGCGTGCACTGTGCAATATAAGTGCATGGCTATGATAATTTTGCATGGGCCCTGGGGCTGAAACAGTTGTCACTAAATAAATTTGTTTAGACCAAGACTGTGTTGTGAAAATTAGATAACGCTTCAATAGCCTCTCTGGTGTACTTAAGCATTGTAAAGATAAGTTTCTGGTTAGAAAATATCGCTTGTTTTATAGTAAACATTAAGCCAAGATTATATTTTTAATGCGAATATCACAATTATAAAAATACTAAATGTGTAGATTTAGTATCAGCAACAATTAGGTTTCCTGAATATCGTCAGTATTTGTTTTCAAGATAAAATTTCGAATTGAGCGATAATTTCAGCAAAATTAGAACAAAAATGTTGGATTTTAATCACCCAAAAGCACGTTGTCAAATACGAAAATAAAAAATGAAAAACTGTAGACGAAAATATTTTCGAAACTAGATGACAAAAGATTGATTTTGACCCACATTTTTATTTTTAACAAATGATGGCGCAACGTTTGGTTGACACCCCCCTTGATTTTCAAAATAGGAGAGGATTTTTTTTTAATTTAGTTTAAATTGAAACTTGGTGATCACGAAAAATTAAAATGGTAAACCCTAAAATTTAGCTTAGGCATAATAACATCTGACTGTGAAATATTCAACTAGTGGTAAACCCCAAAATTGCCAAACTATTTCAGTTCACCAGAATCTGCTACTCCATACAGGATCTGCAACTTGCTAACTTTTCCTTTACACCTATTTCCGTGAAATAATTTACTGCCCTCAAGCATATTTTGGCAATGAATTTGACATTGATTTCACTCCTTGTCAGCACTTTTTTCCCTTAAAATTATGCAGAATGAAAGGAATCAAAGAGTTCAAAGCTGGCATGCATTAATCTACGTCTTGAGCTAAATAATTTGTTATGCTTTTGCTGTTATTTTTTTATTCAACTTTTGTAGAATGTCTAATTCTTGCGGCCCTAAGACCAGGGTCGAAGGTGAACTCACCAATAGCGTCAATGTGACTGAACGCGACACGAGTGTGCTCCTCTTTGATGCACACAACATCAGCAACAATAATTGTGCTTCAGATTTCGATGATGCTCGGCAAGGCGTTGACTGCAACTTTGTCCATAAGGTCAGCAGCGAGTCCGGAATCGGAAGTGGTGAAGATGAATCGACACCCTTATTGGGGGTCCGAAAACAAACCCCTTCATGTGGGACTTCTTGCTGCAACTTCATCCGATGCATCACTGTGGAGCCATGGATGTTCCTGGTCATGTTTGCTCTGTTCTTGCAGGGGGTGGCCATGAAGAACTTAATCATTCAAAAGGTTATAAACGCTGTTTTTTACATCCTGTTCTTTTGTACACTGTTGAGCAAAAGAACAACGTGCCATATATGCGAAGTGTTTAAAACAAGACCATCCATCAGAAAAGTCAACAATTGGACCCCTTATAAGTCATCTGTGGACAAATCCTCCTAAAATTATTTTTCGATAACAAAAATTCACTTAACAATTGTTAAAATTTATCAAAATCAAAAAAGATTTGGTCTGATTTGGATAGATCAAACACAAAAAAAATATATAATATACTATTAATATTTGGAGCGGCGAATAATGTATTGTATATTCTTTACCCATTGTGAATGGAAAAGCACATTCACACAGAAATATTTTGGATTGAAAGGTTGTTATTTCTGTAAACCCCCAATCACAGTCCTTGCTCCTATTGTGCACATACATGTATTTCCTCGCTATCGGATCTTACCTTTATTTTTTAGGTTTATTTCGATAACAAAAATTAACTTAACAACTGTTAAAATTTATCAAAATTAGTTTTGGTAAGATTTGGTCATATCAAACACACAAAAATAAAATAAAAATGATAATATACTATTAATATTTGGAGTAGGACGTAACCCATTGTGAATGGAAAATCACATGTCATCATTAATTTAGAAACATTTTGGACTGAAAGGTTATTATTTCTGTAAACCCCCAATCACAGTCCTTGCTCCAATTGTGCACATATTTCCTGGCTATCGGATCTTACCTTTATGTTTAAGTTTATTTTGTGCAAATTTAGCATGGGGACTAAGAAATTGGCCCTTCATGCTGGCAGTGATTGCCTATCAGTTAGGGGCAGCTGAATTTATCGTTAAAGTTTGGTTGGAGGAGTTTATGTTACGTATTTGGTAATGCTAGGTCGAGTGCTATGGTGTACAGTGTAACTTCGTTGTGGAATGTGCCATGTTAGTGAACCCCACACCACCAATTGTCCATCTTAGTCTTTTTTCTCGATTTCGCAGGTGTGTATTTTCACCTTTGGCATCAATGACACGGAGTGTATGAACTCCACCAATGGCACCATTGAGAACTACGTCCAGGTCCAAGCGTCCAACATAGAAATGTACCATAATTTGGTGGAGACTGTTCCTGCCATACTTGTCAGTGTCCTTCTGGGTGCATTCGGCGACCATCACAGCCGCAAGGTACCCATGCTCATTCCTGTGGTTGGCTACACCATATCCTCCGTGGCCATTGGCTTCTGCGCTTACTTCATGGAGGAAATTCCTCCATATTACATTCCTCTAACAGGCATCCCCAAGGGCCTCACTGGTGGCATCATAGCCGCCATGGTGGCCGCCTTCAGCTACATTTCAGACATCACTACATCTGAGAAAAGGACCATGAAATTGGCCTCTTTGCAAGGGATCTTGATGCTGGGACAGCCTCTTGGCATATTGGCCGGAGGCTACATCAGCCAGTACAGTTACGTTCTGGTGTTCATCATTGGAAGTTGCTCGTTCACACTGTCAGCACTGTACATAGTTGCCTTTATAAGGGACCCTGAAAGACAGCTGGTGGCCAAGACTGCAGAATTCAGCTTCTGCAGGAAGTTCTTCAGCTTGGCAAGCTACAAGGATACGCTGGCCACCTTCTTCAAGCGCAGGGAGGGCAATGCAAGGTTTTATATCTTGATGCTGCTCGGTATTATCACCTTCATTCTCATTCCTGACTTAGGTAAGGACTTGGCATCGTTTTGGCTACATTTCCATTGCACTACATTATGCCCTGCTGCTATCCAGGCAATGACTGCTATAGCCTGCGAGCCTTTAGGAGAAGCCCATTTTGTCATAGTGTATATGGCGGAGCAGGGCATAATCTGTAGTTTAAGCCACATTTTTTCCTTCCATTTATTCTTTGTACGTTGATGAGATTAGGACATTATCATCGACATACAGTGTAGTGCAAGGACCCCTGCATATGGTTTTTACCATTTTCTAAACTTTGTTGCTTTGTTGCAGTATTTTGACTGATCCAGGCCTTGAAAATTCTGTAATAATTTCTATTATAATCGTTAGTGTCATTAAGGCGGCCCAAGAACTATTTACTGTTCTAATCAGTTTTTAAATGGTACAAATTTATCAAACTATCATATCCAATTAATGAATTAATTACCATCACATGCACCAGTTGCAAAACTTGCCATTTGATATTTAATATTAATGAAAAATACTGTTGTATTTATTTTAGGTCAGAGCACGGTGTTGTATTTGTTCCTCCGTTTGAAATTCCATTGGGACTTGACGACATACAGCTACTTCAGTTCAGTGTCTTCTGTGAGCACATCTTTGGGTAAATAAACCTTGACATTTGAATCATGACAGCTTATAAATAGACCTCATTTGGCAAAGCACATCTTCATTACGAAATACAGAAAGCATGCAGAATTTCTTTTTTTTTTGTGAAAACCGCCTGCTATATAGTACGCCATTTTCTTTGCAACAAAGTGCAAAAAACCCTTGAAACAAAGACAAGTCATTAACACCTTTCAAAATTATTGCAAATTGTCCAAATATTTCGATAAATTTTATCAATGCAGGATTAAGTTGATATTTACAAAGTCATTTTATTTTCTAAACAAGCGCTCGTACAATGTAAGTACGAATTCAAAGCAATTCATGTGTCACAAATGCTTGTCTAAAATGTAAATTTAAAATTCTAATCTTTTCATTATTTCATATTGTACGTGACATTTGTATTTCCATTTTAGGATTGGTTTTTGGAGTTGTTATCTTTGTTCGAATATTACGGCTAAACGACATGATGCTGGCCATCATCGGACTTGTGGGAGGGATAGCAGTCAGCCTCTCGTTCACCTTTATCAATACTTCTTCCATGATTTACATGGGTATGTTTGCATTTCAGGGCCAAAACTGGTATTAATTTACTTTGGTATATTTTCTTAGAAACCAACACTTTCTTCGTACTTTGTCAACTACCTTCCATGACCCATACACTTGTTTATAACTCATGCCAACCACATGCAATGATGCACATATTGTAACCACGCATAAAAAGAGTAACCTTTGAAGGTACCTTTGGAACTAGGGGATAAGATCAATCAGTACCAAATATATTGGTGGGTCAAGGGTAGCACCTAGATTTTCACTGTTAATGGTTATCTCTGAATTGCACTGGTTGATTCAACAAATACATGTATGCTTAAATGGGGCAATTGCACATATTTTTCTTGATTGTGAGGTTTCTGGGTGATAAATTGGCCTAAATTCGTTATCCGGAAACATGTACAATACTCAAAGATGAAATGCGGTCCAAAGGATAACTGTCGCAGGAATTTGAGATACTTGTATGAGGAACAGGATGTCACAGCCAAATTATGACGTCATTCTTGTTGTCGTTTAAAATAGTGGATCATTTGTCATCCAGTTTTGCAAATATAATATCGCCTATAACGTTTTCCTTTAAAAAAAATGTACTCAAGCCAGAATTGTTGAGTTTATAGACATTCTCCTGCTTGAAAAAAAATCAAATATTGATATGATAACTATTTCTATATACCGGCATATTGTTATTTTCGAGTGAAAATTGTAATTTTCTTTGATTACAGTATGTGTGCCACTTTTATTTTGTGGTACAACGTCATTAGGCTTGCGGTCCACCATTTCGAAGCTGGTGCCCGGGGACGAGCAAGGTGTGAACATTTTCATTAATTTTTTGAAAAAGAAGGAAATAATATCTTTTTTTCGTCTTCAGGAAAAGTTTTCTCAGTTTTGGGAGCTTTCGAAGCCATCACGCCTTTCCTCTCTAGCCTCATTTACACTCAAACCTACAATGCAACTGAAGCCACTTTTCCTGAAGCTGTCTTCATCATGTCGGCATCCATCCACACCATCCCATTAATTTTAGTCATGTAAGAGAAGATCTTGCCTTCAATATATTCGTTAATGTCTAGAAAGTTAAACATTGATGGTAAACGATACTATTATTATTTGCCATTTTAGCATTGTGGCCATGGACATGCGCAGGAGAGCATACTATGTCACCATCAAATAATTTAAAATTGGCCCATCAGAACAGCAATTACCAAAGGACGTGATTACGTACAACGGACTGTATGGACTGTGATTCACTTGCTGCAGTTACACTGTACCTCGTTATTGTTAAGTTTAGTACCAGATTTTATTGTACATGTACAGCTGTACTGTACATGTAGCATATGAAATGCACTTTTAAATACATGTACATGTACATGTATGGTGTAAATATTTTTGTACATGTACATGTATCTTCTGCTATTGAGCAAATTTTTTGGCGTGCATGAACATTTTCTATGATCCATTTTTACATGCACTGCAAAATTTAGATTTACATGTACATTGTACCTGTGTAATGTACATTTACTGTATATCGATGCTTTTTCACATAAATATGGCAGGCATCATTGTGACTCCAAAAGTATCAACGGGAGCAGGGATTTGATAATGCGAGTGGTGAATTCGGTCATTTTGCTTTGCCTTGATCGCAATAAAGTTCCTTTTATTGATCATATTATTATCATACATACAAGCCTCGTTTTTATCAATTTTACGAAAATCCTTGGCAGTTATTTTTCGAAACTCCCTCCAAATTGTGCTATGGAATGTGTAACGGAATGTTGAATTTTAATGTTGACATACTGTATCAGCAATCACACAAACAACTCAGGCAACCAGAATGGCGCCAAATTCTGTTAAGGAATGTGGAATTATTTGAACTTTGACATATAAACGATGACACATACAAGTCAGGCATCCAGAATGGCACCAAAATCAGTACCTAACGCACTATTTCTCAAAGGCATTCTTTGAAGCTATTATACAACAATTTGAAATATGTAAACTCCTCAAGAAGAATTTGCTCAGCTTTACTGTGAACCAATAAAAAACAGATAACTGGGTTATTTTGCAAATTAAAATATCTCATTATCGTCATTGTTTCAATGTCACCACTATATACAGATTGTCTGACGAAATTGAGCTGACAGGTATTCATCCACGTGACAAAAATTGCTCATGCGCCATTCGTCAATTTTGACTTGAGTTTCGACTCCTCCAATCATGATCCGATAGTCAAAGTGGGTACGTCATCGACTCCAGAAATTGAATAAATTGCAGCAGGTTCAGGTGCAGAACTCAAATTGCGAATATCGAAGTTGACTGTGCAGCCATGGCAAATTACTTAATTAAAGTCTTGGTGCTCGTTGCTATTTTGTCCATGATTGACCTGACGACTAGCAGGGTGCCACTAGAACCTTCAGGTAACAACTTATCTACACAATTTCGAATGCATCCCTGCATTTTTTAATTTTCTTTTTATGATTTTATTTTTCTAAGTCATCTGCAAGAGGGAGCCTTTTACCGGAACATGCGATACCTACTCGATCAGATATTACTTCGATCCAGACCTTCGAAGTTGCATCATGTTTATCTACAGTGGATGCGACTCGAACGGCAACAATTTTGTAACTCCTAAAGAGTGTGCGAGTGTGTGTGGCAACATCTAGGACCTGTGTTCACTGTTGCAGATGGATTAACTTTTAAGACTTTCGGTAACCCCATCATGGCGCAACTTTGTAAGCCATGAAATAAGTTTATATTTCGATTTTATACAGTTTGTGTCGATTTCAATGAATTATTAATAAAATTGTACGAGTTTTTAACAGTGAAACAGTTCTGGTGCCTCAGATTTGAAACTCGCAATTTCATATTTCGCGCCAATATGACCAGTGTGATGTTTTTTCGAATTGCACGTGAGTGTGGCGCGAGGCACGCGTATAGCAGCGCGTCTTTGGGTCGAGCACATAGAATTTCTTTGGCTGCTGTTGGTCATCGAAACTGCGATGGCCTTGAATTCAAGATCAATTATATTCGCTTTTTTCAACGAAAATTGCACGGAAAACGATCGCTCAAGGTTCCTAGCTTCGATCGGACTGTGCGGCGTTGGCTAATCTAATCGAAACTATGTGCAAAGTCTGATGTCAGGGCTTGATTTTGGCAGACTGCGGGGGTTACCACCATGTGACATCCTGTCACTGTATGGGGCAGTCATGGACAGGTATGCCGTGAGGTTCAGTCTGGGTCGAGGCAACGTTGGTGGCAAGATGCAGTTCTGGACGCGCTCGGAGTCTGCCTGATAACGTTCGGACCAAATTGAGGTAGGTCTACAACTGTCCAAACTTCTACCAAAAAGTTTGTAAGTCTTGAACTGGATGCATGGATAGAACCACTCAATGACAACTAGCTAAGCTTAGCTGACATGTCAGGTAGTAACAATAGGTAATGTTTGACCAACCTTCTGAAGGTTACTGATACGTCTACAGCAAGTACTAGTGAGGTAGACAAGTTTCTTTTTGCATTTGTACGTGTGCAGTCTGTACGTGTCCTACAACCATCAAGAAATTTCACTTATTTGCGCCATGCAAAGCAATTACGAAATGGAATTCCAACGTCGATTGGCATGCAATATGGGAATTGTTCAAATTTTCTCATTTTTTGCATTCCCTACCCTCCCATACTATGCCATATGTCACATTTTGTCATCGATCACCATCGATTTCTATGCATCCTTCCATCACTCCCATGGAGACATAATTATTGGGAGTTTGGGGGACGTTCATATATTAATCGTCCAAGGTTCGAAAGTAGTTGATGATCACGTCGCCATGGGTGGGGAATCCAAAAAACGAGAAAGTGATGACAATATTTGAGTGCCCCAATGTAATCTCTCACTTTTAATGCATGACATAAGTATACTTGAACTTCCCTATAAATAGGACAGATTGCTTGTCGCTATCTGATTTGAATGCAATCGTAGCCAGATCTGCACTGTCATCTGCAAGATGAGATTGCCAAAAAATATTCCCAGATAGCTGTAAAATGTACATATGTAAAGTGTGCTGTAATTTGTTGATTTGAATGTGCTATGATGTACAGCTTTTGAACATGAATCTTTTTGACCCAAACGCTGTTTGTGCATAATTACTCTTGCATGCCACGAACCTTATGGTAAATGCTAGTTTCAAAGTTCTGTTCAAAATGCATTCAAGTCATGATATTCAGACTCCCCCATACCCTTCTCTTTCATGTGATGACAACCATTGACCAAACGTTTTATTGAGCGAACTTTACCAGAAATAATGACTAAACCCGAATCTCTATCAAAAAAGCCAACTTATATACAGTGTATGTAATAGGACGATTACTTTATGGACACCCTGTAAAGCCATTAACCTCACTGCACTAACGTTATAGCAGCATAAAATTTGGGTTTAAACCACGTTGACTTGTTATCGCTTTTAGCATTTTTTGTGACACTTCGAAGCTTAAATTTCTTCGTATGGTTTCTCTTTTTGAACGCTGTCAGTTATAATCCTGTTATCATCGAGAATGCGCCAGTTCAATCAGCTGAGCAAATATTTTCGACTTGGTGAGGCAACAAACTGGCTAGAAAATTTATTCAACTTCAAATCTCAATGGAATAGCACCACGATACAACTTCCAGGAAACACTAGTTTCCTCATCTCATCTAGTAAATACATGTAGCTAAACAAGGCTCATTGCCAACTGCCAAGTCTCGTGACTTTAGAAAATCTGGTCGCAAATATTATAATTAGTTTAGATTTTATGCGTTTCATTTCGAGTACTATAGCCTACGTTGTATTTGAATTTTATACTTCAATGGCGAAATAAAAATTACAGTTTAAAAAAAAAATTATAATGAGGGGTGATACTTCATAATCACTCTGGATGATATGGCTAATAAAGACAAAATTATAGGTTCATGTACCTGTATAGATTCAGCTGTTGTGCAAGGCCTTATCTGGTTTGAGGATTTACAAATACACCCAGAAATAAATGGGCAAATAACATCTGGATAATTTTATTCGCCTGGTTTGGTGCATGAATTCGCGTTTTTATTTAAAGGTGATGATAGCAATATTTGAATTATTGGTTTTGGCATGTGAGTTCTCGAATGTTGCTCATGAAAAATTGGTAAGATCAACAGCTCATTTAATTCCTTATGTGTATATCAATTACCTGCCAAATGGTGACATTTCGCTTCATCATTCGTTGTAAAATCCCTGTCTTATTAAATTGACTCAAGTCGCATTGTAGTCTTCAAGGGGTAATCGACTTGAAACAATTTATCATAATGCTGGATTTATGTAAGCTAACAATGGATTTTTTCAGGATTATAGTCTCAGTCATGTTACAAGATAATAAGGAATTAAGTAGATTTTCCTGTTTGTACAGCTGTACAGTATGTAAGCAAATTTACTATAGATGTAATCGATGATATAAGCATTTCGAAAAAAGCTCATCCATTATAACCGACATAATTTGTATTCATACATTGAAGAAAAAAAATTGAGATCTGCTATAAGTAATATATAGAGCTGCTTCACTTGAGATAGCCCATGGAGGAAGTGAATCGAGGTGCATGACAACCAGTGAATTTTGTCTTATTTATCAGATCTTTGAAGACGTTCAAATATCATGTCATCACATGTTCTTGATTTGTCCTCGATGATGACATGTTCATATTGCCCGAGAAAATGTCAAAATATGAGCATAAATGATGGATTTCAGTGAATCACTCTCATAAGTGCACATTTGGAAAATAAAAATGCCCGCAGTGGAATTTTTTTAGCCCGAGTTTTATATGTATAAAACTGCAATGACCTCATCGTTTGACCAACCAACCCCCTCCCCCTCACTTCCATCATGTGACATTATGTATTTTGCGGTATCTTGCATTTGCAAGTCACACTTTAGTGACCTTGAACCGTGCGTGTGGGTTGTGATAACAATCATAGCGTATGACCAAATTTTGCATGTCATTGTTTTGTGTGTGTTTTTAACGGACTCACGAGGTCTGTACTCGTGACTCTTAATTGCTCTGACAATATTGATGACATCAACTGTTTGAATAAAATTAGCCCACGACTAGAAATGCAATAGAAGCAACGGGTTATGTAGGCCAAATATAAGATAAACGGTGTTTTCCCCAACTTTTTGAACTTGAACACAAACTTTCAAAAAGTTCGATTTCGCGCTATGTCCACCATGTCCACCATTTTCTTATTTTTTTTTTTTTATTTTATTTAGTAAATACTGTACAACATTGTAACAACATTGAAAACGAACGATAAGCAAAATTAATTAGCGGTTAGAATAGTTTAAAAAGCTAAAAATATGTTGCGAATTTTTTAACATCCTGACCATTACAGATTTGAGTAACCTTCAGGAACGATGAAAGCACGCGTGGTAACAAAAACTTAATTTTTTTACACATTTTGCGACCTTAGTACCATTTCTGACATTGATGGTTGCATTCATGTACATGTATGCTACAAAGTTCAATGCAATTATGAAATTCAAGCTAGATCGACTGATGTGGGGGTCAAATCGAGAGGTTTTTTGAAGTACGTCAGTAATGATGCATAATAATTCTTTCAGAATGACCGATACTCGTGGTCCGGGGGCCACCGGCTTCGCCGAAGACGGGATCACCAACAGCCCCATCAACACGACCGAATTTAAAACGAGCGCCGTCCTCGCCAAGGATTCGGAGAACATCAGGAACAACAACTACAACACAGTGACTGTTGGGGTCGATGGAAGCGGTGGCAGGAACTTCGTGGACAAGTCCATCCAGTCGGATAGTGATTCCAGTGAGAATGATTCGACGCCCCTGTTGGGTGCCCAGAAGCCGAGGAATTCTCGCTGTTCTTCTTGCTGCGGCTGTCTTCGCAGCATCACCGTGGAGCCGTGGCTTTTCGTGGTCATGTTTGCCACCTTTCTGCAGGTGGTGGTCATGAAGAATTTGATCATACAAAAGGTGAGACTGTTCGAAGGTACACAAAGTTGGATGGCTGTAAGTTTAGTGGGATTTCCTGTGTCGTGTTTAGCATTCGAGCATGGGCATGTTCGAACATGTCCGAACGACAGTCACTCCATAAACTAAGAAGTTGAGCGAGGTGCAAGAAAACTACTGTTCAGGTGAAAATCTGAGAAATGATGAATTGCATTTATTATGTTGCCGCATTTATCACATCACAACCCCGCTTCAGTAGTGACACAACTCAAACATTGTCAATTCTCGGTTTGAGAAATAATTATTGAAGCAATGCAATATCAGTCGATGTACCGTATAAGCTCCATGTATTTTTGCGGTATCTTAAATTTACAAGTGTCACTACAGCAGCCTTGAACCATGCCGCCCGTGCGTGTGGGTTGTGATAACCGAATTTAGCTTGTCATTGTTTTTTATGTACCCTCAAGATCTGCTCGTGACTTGCCCGGGCTATTGAGATCAGCTGTTTGAATGAAATCAGCCCATCTACAAAAATTTACAATGCTCATGTTATAGATTAACTGTCTCTTTCCTTTTTGCTTAATGTCGAGATAAGAGCAGATGCTATACTCCATTGCAATGACAGGAACTGATAGTGGGTTCCCACTACCTGGAAAAACCTGGAAAGTCAGGACATATGGGTAGTGATGGAGAAAGTCGGGAATTTCTCGTGCTGATCGCGGAATTTTTCTAGTAGTGAGTCTGTGACAGATTTATAGTTTCAAACTACTCTCAGTAGTGTTGGAATAATAGGCTACATTATAGATATTATACATAATAGATTATAGATACATTATAGGTATGGATCTAAAATGAGTAAATATCTGAATGGACCTGTTTTCCTCCTGTTTTCCACAAAACATGCTAGATTGATATGTAGGAAAATAGGGAGACTTCAAATTTACAATAGTGTGTTATTCACAAGCCAAATTCTTATTTCATAGGTGTGTATTTTCACGTTTGGCGTCAACGATACGGAGTGCATGAACACTACCAATGCCACCAAGGAGAACTACATCCAGGTCCAAGCATCCAACATCGAAATGTACTCCAGTTTGGTGGAAACGGTACCGGGAGTTTTTTTCTCCATTTTCCTCGGGGCATTCAGCGACCGGCACAGCCGCAAGGTGCCCATGCTCATTCCGGTGATAGGCTGCACCATATCCTCGATCGCCGTCGGGTTCTGTGCCTATTTCATGGAGGAAGTGCCTCCGCAATATCTCCCGCTCACTGGCATCCCGAAAGGCCTCACCGGTGGCATCATTGCAGCCATGGTGTCTGCCCTTAGCTACGTTTCTGATATTTCAGCACCGGAAACGAGGACTTTGCGGGTGGGCGCCGTGGAAGGCGTTTTCCTGCTTGGACAGCCCATCGGGACGCTGGTCGGAGGTCGTATCTACCAGTTCAGCTATGTTCTGGTGTACATCATAGGAGGTCTTTCCTACTTTGCTTGTGCGGCATACATCGTGGCCTTTATCAGAGACCCCGAAACACAACAGGCGGTAAAGGCGGAAGATACCAGCTTCTTTCGCAAGTTCTTCAGCCTGACAAGCTATAAAGACACGCTGTCTACCTTCTTCAAGCGCAGGGAAGGAAATGGCAGGTTTTATATCTTCATGCTCCTTGGAGTGATGACATGCATGCTCATTCCTTACATCGGTAAGGACTTAATGTCCGCTAGGGGACGTTCAAATATTATGTCATATCGCATGGGGTTTGCCCCAAAATCCATCATTATTATTAATTCTGTATATTTTTTCATATTTGCATATAATGTGTATAGCCATAAGAAATCATTTCTGACCTATTTTTTTTGCAAAAATTTCGAACTTTTGTCATCAATGATTACGTCATCGTTAGGGGGTGGCTGCATATAATGACGTGTTGTAGTGGAAGGTCCAGAAGTCCCGAAAAAATCATGACATAATATTTGAACTTCTCTTTCGGTGAGACCCTATGAAAACATATGTCTGCATATCTAAATTGCTTCTTAATCCCTTATTACTTTCTCGTCTAGGTCAGAGCGTAATATTATATCTGTTCCTCCGCTTGAAATTTCACTGGGACCTGCAAAGGTACAGCTACTTCAGCGCACTGTCTTCTGTGAGCACATCTCTGGGTAAACTTAGGTGTATTAGTCACATCTAATAGTTGGACAATTTAATGTTTTATTTTTCTGTTGCCAGGTTAAATGGATTTGATTGGTTAAGCCGGGCCCTTATTTGCAATAAACAAAGTAATGTGATTGACCCTTTCTTTTAGGGTTGATATTTGGAGCTGGTCTCCTGGTAAAGTTGCTGAAATTAAATGACATGGTTCTGGCCTTCATCGGCATTCTGGGAGCATTGATAGCCAGCCTTTCTTTCTCGTTGATCGACTCATCTTCGATGGTCTATGTGGGTATGTCAACATGTGTATCATTTCAATTAGGGTTCTACCAACACCACCTTTTCAAAAAAAAGTTGCCATAGATAGCAACATTTAGCGCCAGATAATGTTAAATTTTTTCAGTGTGCGTACCACTTTTGTTGTGTGGTACGACATCTCTGGCTGTAAGATCCACCATTTCTAAACTGGTGCCCCGTGACGAGCAAGGTCCTAAACATTTTTTTTTTCGAATTTCTGAAAAAAATTTAAATTGCATGCGTTTTAATTTTTTTGTTTCTTTCAATAGGAAAAGTTTTCTCGGTTCTGGGATCTTTTGAAGCTGTCACGCCTTTCCTTTCCAGCCTCATTTACACTCAAGTGTACAATGCCACGGAAGCCACATTTCCAGAAGCTGTGTTCGTAATGTCAGCAGGCATCCTCTTCATCCCACTAACAATAATCGTGTATGACAACACTTTTCCAGCCAGCCTAATCTGTTTATCTTTGGCACTATGGAATTTGTTCTCTAAGATTAATCGCTTTGTTCTTGTTCATCTTTTCAGTGTTGTGGCTGTAGATATGCGCAGGAGGTCTTACAACAGATAATTTTTTTTTGCAAGAAATTACAAGGAGTCCCTCTCCAAATTAATATGGAAATAGGGCTATGATTCAACTGTGATCCACATAATTTAATCGTTTGCACGTTTTTATTAATTTTAGCGCCAGATTTTAGCCTTGTACATTGTTTACGGCAATAATTATCCACTTTTGCAATAAAGCACAGTTTCAAGTTTTCACTTTTTTTGCATTTCCACCGATATAAAGCGGCATTTGTTGTGGTATGGCGAAGATAAGATGTGCATAGCTTTTAATTTCTTTTCCCTTTAAACTGTACGTGTAATGTAATCGTACACTTGCTATCTTTGTGTTTGTTGCATATAATAGAGAGTGTCAGAAAACACGAACCGAAAAACGTAACGAAATGTGTGACATCATCCTGACGTTGACATTCCCCAAATTCCGCCCGGTCTCCATATCACTGTGGAGAGACTGTCCGGAATTTGGTGACGTGAAGGTCAAGGCCGACGTCACACTTTTCGTTTTCAGTTCATGTTTTCTGACACTGTCTATTTTAATGTACACTGAGAACCGTTTGAAATTCAAAACTCCCGCTTCAAAAATCTCCCTGAGCTGAAGCGCTTTTATCTCTGCCTCCCATTGCGCATCGATTCAAATCGATTGATATGAATGTCCGTTGTCTATTCTACGTCATCTTGTGTTTGTTGCCATCGATTGCTTAACTTTGATTGCTTCTTGTTTAAACTCGTGACTGTGAGGTATGTATGATACATAATGTATCGTCGCTGATAGTAGATATGTAAACTAGTGTCTTTGTGTATTTAAATTCTTTGAAACCTTCTTATTTGAACGCTAATGTCGCTTTTATGTCGCCCTACTTCAGTTGCTTTATCAGAACCTCGCGTACAACCTTTTACTGCAACACAAAACTTGATTGAATGGTTGCACCGTTACTCTAGTTCTGGGCTGCATGCAATGAATTAGTAACTAAGAAGTATGCCAAAACGCACTATTGAGGTCATCATGCTTGCTTTTTTTCAGTGAAACGAAAACATGTCGTCCACATCACAGAAGCATAGGAATTTTGTAGCAGAGCCTATGGGAGATAAGCCAGTAACAGACTTGGCAGGCATAGGTGAAGTACTTGGCAGTAGACTGGAACAGAAGGGATATGACAAAGTATGACTCGTTTTAAATTTTGTGCATTACATGTATTTATAAAGATTCAGGTGGGATGGACATTGTGGGGCTGTTCAGTAGTATGGTTGTGATTGAATTTACAATCTTCAAAAATCAGTGTTCAACCATGATCCATGGCCCATCAACTGCATCGAGCCAGTTCGCCGAGATTGTTGTTATAGTGATCCCCTCTAGCTGGCCACCCCATCATGTTGGACAGTTTTCTGTGTACCTGACGCGACGGTGTCTTAGAATTAACATTTGGGGCAAAATGTGGGGCACCACATAATTTGAAAGTTCGACAGTGTTTCATGAACCACCAAGGAAGAAAACCCTCTTTGTAACAAATTGTAAGACGATTTCTTGTGCCGAATGTGCAAGAAATGGACACTTCGTGAAGAAAATTGCATGTAGTTTCAATCTAGCACGTGAGAATTCGTGCACATGCAATCTAGCATGTGATAAACAACATCTGAATTATTGGATTACAGATGTGTTGAGCAATTTGCTTCTTTGTAAAGGCTGGGCGTGATTTGGCGCCATGGGGCATTAGGCAGATGAACTTTTGTCATGCGGGCGCCAAATCAGCCTTAAGTAAACATGTATTTCCCACCTTTGTGGAGAGAAAGAAACCTATTCATGTGGGGGAATATTTTTACACGACCACACACAAGGAAATTTCATTTTCGATAGTTCGATCATGATGCTTTCTATGACAAGAAGGTATTCTCTCTGCAAGGATTGGGAAAACATGACTTGAGTCGTCATCTGATTCACGTGACATCATGGTCCCATACTTAGACAAGAAAATGTTTTTTGAAAACTTTGCAAACTCTTACTTGAGCCACTTTGATTATACCCCGTAGGTGTCCAACATAGATAGGTTTCACTGTATATTACGTCTAGGGGATTTTGTTGAATGTGAGGCGTTGATGGATTTGAGGTGTCCATGTCATGGGGCATGGAATGATTCTTGGTTAGGAAACCCGAAACAATGAAACCGTCAACTTCTCACATCTATCCCTCAGATTCATCATTGGGCCCTGGCCCACAAATCCTAAAACATTTTCACGACTCCTGTACAAATTCATTGCAACTATACTCCAAATAGAACAACTAATTAGGTATTAATTGTGCCTGTCCCCTATTTAACCATTGATTCTTAAATATGAATTTGTTTCATTTCTTGCCTAGGCATACGTTGTCTTGGGCCAGTTCCTAGTTTTGAAGAAGCAAAAGGAATTATTTGTTGATTGGCTTAGGGACCTTTGTGGTGCAGACTCTCGACGCTCCGGGGAATGCTATCAGTGCTTATCAGACTGGTGTGACGAATTCTTGTGAGAACACAAATATTGAGAAAGTGCTTACGTGTTGATAACGGGAGTGTGCCTCATGTATTTAAAGTTAAGTTGTTGCAATGTTATATCGCTTTTCTCATTTTTCTCATGTTTTTATTCCATGCTTTGCTAGCAGTCATTATTTTTTGGAAAGTTTGTTTTTGTAATGCAAAAGTCCCACAATGTGATTCAAAACTACTACAAAACTATTTTTTTTATTCCAAATTACAAAGTAAAAAAGTTAAAAAAAAAAAACTGAATTGTAACCCTTATTCAAAGGTTCTTGTTAAGTGAAGTTATTCATTTTATGAAGCTAAATATAATACGTAGGCCTACTAACATTTTAAGTGAATTTAGTTTTTAAGATAATCTCATAACCGATATAATCTCATAACCATACGATAATCTTTGATTTGTACTAAAGTATATGGTGCCCCATTGTAACAAATGTTGAAAGAGTTGTTTCTTCTATACTGACAAATTATTTCATCTACACACAGTTCAAATAAATTAGTCTAGAAAACAACCTAATTCACGGTTGAAGGAAAACGTTTATTCATTTTCAAAGATCACAACTGCAAAATTGACCACATTGAATGAATGTGGCCCAAGAATGACGGATTTTGTCAGGGTGGAGTTGTCCTCTGCTTAGTGCATCCTTCTGACAGCTATCATCACATTGCCAACTAGTATCCTAAAAGAACAAAAGGTAATATAGAAATGCCACTGAATACTGATCTTACTATAAAAATTCTATATGATTACATGAATATATGTAGGTGCTAAGGCTGATAACCAGATGCCAACGGAGACGTCTTCACCCTGGCGGAATTTTACAGTCAATGGTACCTCAATTGTACAATCAATCAATACAAAACATACAACAGCAAAAAACGTGCACCGGTGGAATCGCCTTACTTGATAGTTGTGGAGTTCCCTGCGATTGCTTGCTGCCCAGTTGACAATGTCGGAGGAGATCACATTGGCCACACCACATGCAAATGGAGGGTAAACTACCGAGCCAAAATTCACTTCTCGCCATTTGCCAAAACGTTGCACCAGCCAATTGTAACGAAATCTGGAATGGAATATAGGTTGGAACTAAAATAGTGACAACACGTCTGTAGAATCGTAGTGAAATGCAATGATATCACTTATGCCAAATTTTAGGTGCAAGATTGCTTGTTGGCTAGGTCGTTCCAGCGCGTCCCAATACACATTTTGCACTTAGATTAGACTGGTGGTTAGTGACAGCTCGCATTACTGCGAAGGCGTATCATGTGGTAAGAGCAGTTCTTTCATCATGACCTATGCTAGATAGTCAATCTAACATTTGGCATGCGGAATTGTTGCATTTCACTGCAATTCTACAGATGTGTCTCCACTATTAAAATTCCAACATATGTGGAAGCATTTTAAAGAAATTTGGGGATCTCAGCCACTCACTTCCCCCACCAAAGTTTATTTGTCTTTGAGGTAGATTTCAGGAAACGTGTGACATTGTCAATGTTAAGAACACAATCATCATCCGCTTTGAGCAAGTAATCAAATTTGTATTGCTGTCCCGCCCATTCGTAGAAAAGCAACAACTTTTGTGGCAAATTGCGGTAAAAGTCCGTAGCATTCACTATAAGAATGTCGCTGTGTTTGATCATTTCGTCTTGCAATGAAGTGGCTTCTTCTTGCAGTCTGGCCTGCCAGTTTTCTTCCCTCATTGGCTGTTGTTTGACATGCAGCTCTAATGCCTGCAAATCTATCCGATACATCATTCGTTAATTGCCAGCCTCTGGTCAATGCATCACTGTGATAAGATTGTTACCATAAATAGAGAAACCGAAAGACACTGCGGTGATAAAACTGTCATCAAATGCCTGTTCCATCCCCATCTCTACAATGATTTGCTGGAAGCTGAGTAGCCCGCCACCATCGTTGTACGTGATGGAATGTTTCTCTTTCAGGCTTTGCATTTCATCAGCTTCGGACAGAAATAAGCTCCCTTCAAACCCTTTCGGTAGAATGAAAGGTGTGATCGGGCGATAGAAATACCCATTCGCGGCAGTTCCTGTGTTCTGCGATGAAAGAGTCACTCGGGCAACTTCTACCTGAAATGCAACTTCTTATTCGCAATTGTGGGAATGACTGAAGTATGGCGCTGCAGTGAAACTGATTACCTGGTTTGTTGTAATTTGCAGAATGACATTGACAGGTTTCCCGGATTGGGCAATGGAGTGAAGCACACCAAGTTTGGTGACAACTATTGAGTGCTGCACCTGGAATATAATGGCATTCGAATTCACCACTTGGCAACTTGTGATGGAAGGAGTGACATTTCAATATTTAGATCGCACTTGGAAACGTAGTCCCGTGGATACCGGATGGGAACTAGTAGACGGCACTGCCGTGCTTGAAAAATGTATGGTTTTCTCATCTCCAACTTCTGAAAGCAACATGAATACGTTATTGGTTGTGAATCTTGCCCAGAGAATGGGAAACTGCTCACGCACCATTCATGTTTATCTTCCATTGATTGCAATCATATTCATCTAACCGGTCTTCTGGTGGAATCTGACAGGAGTCCTGTCCAATGACAAAATGGGCACGAACACAGTACGATGTATTTGTATGATGTGGAAACCATGTGTCTCTAATGGCTCGTCGCTGCTCGGTGTTCCCCCGAGCTGACAAAATTCCGATAACCAGCTGGCATCTCTCGAGACCATCTGACAAGAACAATAGGCACATTAGGACCTTTATCTGCCAGTTTCTGTTAGGAGGGCTGACACAGAAGTTGTGTGCGGACACTAGCTGTATTATAGTGTTTTTGCAAGCATGACAACTTTGGAAACAATGTCTTTTGACGTGTTGCATATGCAGGGCAGTTAAAGCTGAGTTACAGGGTAAGTCAAAAAGATGTTTTTATTTCTATTCAATAAATTATTTGCATATGAAACTACTGCACTCCTTCAACCTGATCTCCATGGTTCTCAATGCAGATATACAGTCTATTCATCATGGCAACATGTATACCATTATATACAGTAACCACCAATATCCTTATAAGTGGTACTATCTTGTTGACTCGCCCTGTACGAAATTGGGTTGGAGAACGCAATCACTCTACAAATGCACCTGAAGTGTAGGTTGCCAATCGATAATTGTATGCAAGAAACCAGCTTAATCCTAAGGCAGTAATAGCAACTATAGTTGGCAGTAAACATGTTTTGGGAGGCATTAATCCATTTTGCTAACCAAAACCGTGATTATTTGCCAAAAATGTCCACAGACACTCGTTCATCGCAAATTCGTAATTATCAGAAATACGGAGTCTCGTTGGGCCCACATAACATTGCCGACTATCTTTCAGACTACTACAGTTTCCAACTGGTAGACTGCGGTAGTACAAAATGAAACCAATTTTCGTCTGTCTGTTTTAAAAGAAATAAGAGCTTGTTTTACAAACACGTACTTGATCGAGACATTGAAACTGAAAATTACTTCAGAAGGTTTAGGAATGTAAAAATCATTGCTTGGCAATTTCACTGATTTTTAATTCCAAGACTGATGCTTACTAAAATATTAAATTTGGCCTGCGATTTCTAGGTTGTTCAATGGAGAACTCGGCAAAATATTTGATGAACTCTAACAATTTATATAAGATGCGGCACCTCCCGGTTTCCGTACATTATTCAACACTGCACAAACACGCGATAGATGGCGCTGTAAGCAGCCGCGTTTCGTATGCCCTGCCAATGATCAGGATTTCCAATTTCATTGCTTTCGGAATTTTCGTGCTGGAAGGTTGTGCTCGGCTTTATTTGGATTACTCATAAAACCTTGATTTACAAGGTAAGAAGATACCGTTTTATTACTCGCTGTGTCTGAATTAATCTCTGATTATCAATGGGGTGGAGAACGCCCGTATAGATTGCGCATGATAAACAATCCATCACAGTAAAATCGATACATTTTCATAAAGAAATTATCGAATCATCTCGGAATGAATTGATGTCGCATTCCCAGCTATGCATGGAATCCGTGTATGCAAATCAGCGTTTTCCTAGTTATGAAAATTCGGTATTTCATTTTCATCATTGCTGCCGCGCAATCGGGGACACTTGACATTTTACCATTATTCATAATTTCACAAACATAGGTCAGTTTTCTATGCGCTATTTTATTTGCTTAGCCAGGCTTCGCTTTCGCTTCATAGGCCTGTGTGTACAGTGTGTATGAAGTGTTTAATCTTATCGATTAGTGTTCCCTGCTGCTGATAAAGGTCACGCTTGGCAACATAAAATTGCAGTTACGGAATTAACACGACGAGATTAATTTCGCGAGATAAATAACCGAACGTCTGCGCCCAGTGCAGGCGTGATTGTAATTCAAATTAATTCAACTCAATCCCATAATTTTGGAATGTGAAGCACATAGTCATATAAGCGTATAGGCCTACTGACCGAGTCTGAAAACAGATTTTTAGAAACGTTTGTCCAAATAAGTCATGCGTGTAAGCTTGATTTACCTACAAGTCAAAGTAGTAAAACAGGCCGGTTTACATGCATGATTTACTTTGATAAACATCACAATAACTTAGCCACTGCCTGTCCCATAACCAGCAAACGTTCATTGAAAGTTCAATTTTCTAATGATTTTCTCCCAGGAACATTCAATGACTGCTGTAGATAGTCTGACAAAGAACTCCTTTGTGGCCTTTTCTCAAATGGCAAAGGCAATAAATTCGATGTTTTTATTTGGGTCACAAGAATAACGAGATTCAATCAGCTTCAAGAAATTTGTTGCTACCACGTCGTGTAGTGCCTACATAATTATTCAAAGTTATATGTTATAAATTTATAATCCTTTAAAACTCTTCAGCTACGTAGATAGTTTTCTCTTCTTGGGTTTGTTTTTTAGACCCCAAAACCGCATTTTTGACAAATTTATTGCATGGGTTTATAATATTTGGGTTAGGCTGTTAATGATTGCAATCAAGACCTGTAAGGAAAATGTATCAATAGTGATTATTATGATAGGAAAACTTGAACACTTGGAATTTCCAGGGCTTGGAAAAGCCAGGAAAATTGAGCAAATCAATAATACATTTTATATATTGGCTATTCTGTGGCAGAAGATGGTAAAGTTATCAGTTTTAAAAAAAACTGAGTATTGGCCTATAGACATCCAGCTATGGTCAGGGTGGTAAAGGAAATTTGTTTTAAAACCTTAAAAGTAAGGAAAAATTGAAATGCATTTCTTGTAAAAAAAAAATGCTGGTGTACATGTGGGCCTAGTCTGGCACTGCAGCCTGTCAATCATCTCATAGTAAATGTCACCCTCGATTATAAGAAGGATCCTAGCTTTTTGATTCAAGTGCGTTTTGAATGAAGATGAAATTCAAACGTTGACACAGATGTTTGGGGAATATCCCCATGTTTGTTGTAGCTCTCACATCGACGTTGCAGTTGGTGCGAGAGAACAAAGTCGGCCTGTGTTCAGATTTGGCTGGCATTGTGAAGTCTTGACTGGCCTTTTGTAGGCCAAAATGTAAATTGTTTGGTTCGGTGACGATAAACTCCGTTCAAACAAAACAGTTGGTTTACACATCATGAAGAATGGGAAATTGCCCTAGTCTGATATTTCCACCTTTTAGTGAATAAAAACGGTGTGAGACATGCTGTGTAAATTCAAAAATCAGTTTAATGTGTTATGAAAATCACCAGCCTACTTCCGGAAATGGTTGCGTGCGGAAATCCACCATGTAATCGAGTGCTATGTGCACTGATTCTCAGGGCAAATGGTGTCAATCTTTAAGTAGAGAAAGTTTAGATCGACCTTAACCTCCCATAGGGTAGGCGTGACGTTTCGCATTTTAGCTTCCACTTAT
>JAQFYZ010001492.1:0-23028 GCA_034695085.1 Cylindroiulus punctatus
CGCCACGGCACATACGTACGTCACGGTAAGTGCCGTACTTGACGTCCCCCACGTGAGAACGTAAACGGGGCATGATAACAAGAATAGTTGATGGGTTGAACTGCTGCAAATGTTCAAGGCCCAGAACTGTAGGAGTCCTCATGAAGCAGTTACTTTGAAAATACAGATAGGATATTTTGTGAGCCCCCACCTTCAATCAGGGGCCCAAACACAACTATTTCATGTACATCAAGGCCCTTAAAACCACCCTTAAAACCATTCTAAATTCCCCGACTCGATTTAGTATCAAGACTATGTCATTAATCATTAGCAAATGTGAATTGTAATTTCACTGGATTTTACAGTCAACATGTTAGCAAAACATTTTTGAGAATTCAGGTGGATAAGACAATGAATCTGATATACTCAAATCTGTCATTAGAGATATAAACTGTAATCACAAGTTCTCAGTGATAAGGATAACCCTAGATGTCCTAATCTAGTTTTTATTGGAAAATAATTGAGGTGAATGCCAAATAGGACAGACAACGATAGGAACCTGATTTCAAAATTTTAAAAAGTAAAACTTTGAGAAATAATGTATGGGTACGTTCAAGAATTATGCTGTAGTTAGATCACCAAATGAAGACACACCATTGTCATCATTTGAGGGTGTGGCCAAATTACGAATGAGCCTTTATTGGACTTGTGTAAAACATTGGGCAAAAATTCAGCATTAAAACATCAAATGTTTCTACCTGCTCGAAGGACACAAACTTCAAAGGTCGGAAAGAGTCTGAAAATCAGGATTTTGGAATGAGATAATACTTGAACGCCCCTACAGGACTGTATTTTCAATGCCTTATTCTATTGAGGGACGACTGGAATGAAGACAGGATTTCCAGTTTTTATGCTGGTCCTGCAATTTCCTCATTGTCCAAGCTAAGCTCAAGCAAGGGTCCAGTTGAACATATTTCAAATAAATACAAAGTTGAATAGCAGCATGTCGTTAAATAAATGAAAATTGCTTTTAGGCCATGAAAACCTGGGAAATCCAGTGATCATGATAAAATCGCCATTGTCTGGCATCAATGGAGGGGACAGTCATATTGGTTTTCAGAGAACTTTGATAAAGAGCACAAGAGGGTGCAAAGGACACATGAGCCCAGCACTCAGAGCGGCATCATTCCCCTTGAAAACGCCTAACCACAAAGTCATGAAAGGAAATCCGAGAAGACAGGCAACAAGAAAGGCCTCAGTCCCCAATTGAGCAGGGACATGAGAAGGGAAACTCCAAGCACCATATGCTTGTAAAACTAGTTTATCTAACAGACTACTAAAGAATGCACTGCTGAAGGATGTATTCCTTGCCTTCCACAAAATCTCTTCAAGGAATCTTCAGCACATCCTTAAGACAACAGCAGATAAAAATCGTGTTGAAAGAACCTGGCAATAAATTTTTGGTATTTTTCAAACAGGCAATGTGGCAGGACAAACGACTTCAGGATTTCAAACAGAACCAAGCAACACAGAAGTCAGGGCAGGTGAAGAAGGAAGGCTGCAGTGCGTCCTCGAAGGAGGCAGGGATGGCTACAAGTGCTTCTGGAGCAGGAATGACCAAGAAGTGACCATTACTGGGAGATACACATGGATAGGCGACCAAGGCATGGGCGATTGCTCCATCAGCATAACCGGGTCCAACTTCCAATTGGATGATGGCAACTGGGCTTGTGGCATTCCCCAGACTAGTGAAGTCTCCGGGCTGAAGTCAGGATTGGCCAGATACACCGTTTTGAGTAAGTATCTGATAACATTCCATCAACTCGAATTTTCTTGAGATCAACCTTTGGAAAATTAGGAATCGCTATAGGAACCGCACTACACGTTACGCCTGTTGCATTCTGGGATGGAAGAACCTCCGTGGTAGGTTTCATGAGGCTGATGGCTCGGGCCTTATATCCAGTTCACAAGGAGCATTAATACGAGCTTGCCTAACCTGCATCCAGACAGCCACTGTCATGTCACTTTCCCACTGACGAGCTGAGCACCTCCATGGCGAGTTTCATTATATCTAGAAAGTAACTTTCGGATTTATGAAAGCCGACCAGAGTTCTAAGCACGTCAGTGGACATGCAACATGACATAGTGGCTGTTCGGACGTTGGTTTGATAAACCAGATTGGGTGTACCGTGTGAACTGGTTATTATGAAATCCGCCCCAGAGGTTCTCCCATCCCAGAATGCAACAGGTCTAATGTATGTTACACTCGGCATGTACATGGACTAAGTTTACGTGAAGCATTGAGGGCATCTTTAACCTTCTACCTTTCAAACTTCTCCTTAGGTCCACCAAATGAGCCAACAATCAAAGTGAACGGGGAACTGATTGCCAATGGCAGTGACATAGTCATGTCCACAGAAACCGAGACCCCGATGAGAATTGAATGCTGGTCAGAAAGCGGCAATCCAGCAGCAACTCTGTCTTGGACACTGGGAGGTATGGAATTGAGCGGAAACGATACCGTCTTTTTCTCTGATTCATCGAACAAGACTCTGACTGTTGTCCGGCTACTGACTGCCCAATACGACCCGTCTTGGCAAGATCAGTACCTCGCCTGCGTTGCCACCCATGGCGCGTACGACCAAAGCAGTATCGCTTATGGAATAGTTAGGATTCCACGTAAGTTTTTTTTGCACCATATTTCAGTCTAGCTCAGTGTAACCATCAAGTATGCGAGCAATCTGGTTTTTCACAGAAGGAACCTCAACGGCCGAACTCAAGACGTGGTCGGAAGGCGGTCCCATGAAAGTCCCCGCGGACGAGATGTTGAGTGTGGTATGCACTGGTGATGGCTACCCTCCTCCCGAATTGAAATTACAGAGGAGGGGCTCTTCATCTGACGCATGGCAAGAGTTTCTAAGCAGTGATGAACCAACATACACATATAACTTTACATTCCCGGCAATGGATGGCGAAATTCAATGTCTAGCCAGCAATGACTACTGGGCGACATCTCAAGCATCTCCTCCGGTTCAAATTTCAACAATCAGTAAGTAAAGCCCGCATATTTGATTACTTTACCTTCTGACATAGCGAGCAGTTCCATTTCATAGAAATTGGATACAAATGCTGGGACATGTCACATTCACGCACCGGCTATAACTTATCGCTTCGCGGAACTCGGCAGCCCAAATAAAATGTCGTCATTTACCTCATTTCTTGCAGTACCCCCACATGACAACTTAAACATTTCTGATTACACCACTAATTACCAGACTGGTAAGCTTTTCGAGGGCCCTTGTGCTTGATCTAAACATCTGAGCACTAACCCGCAAGTTTTAAGACTTTAACAACTAACATTTCATGAATGGTCAAGTTTGTAACAACCTCTCGAAAACTAAGTAACATTGAATGTTCCCGAGCATGTTCAATTTCCAGTCTAAAGGCATGTCCCAGATTTCTATCCTTTCGCATGTGGTAATCTTTGGAGGCACGGAACCGCGCAGAAGGAATGATTTCAACAAGTCTTATTGCCAAACTAATTGACAATTTTCTTTCAATATAGCCACTTCAAATGCACAAGTAGGAACCATTATTGCAATCGTGGTGGTATGTGTAGTAGCAGTTGTTATCATGGGAGCCGGAGTTTTTACGTGCTACAAAAAGAAAATGTGTTTGTTCAAAGGTAATGGCTGCACCTCTTGATGATTGTGCCTCAATTATGCACGAGTCTGAACTTCTGCATTTTTATTTTTAATTTAGTCCCTGATCCAGTAGAAAATGGCAAAAAAGGGTAAGTTTAACCTTGCATCCCTAAATGTTCTCGAAATGATAACTATTAGGGCAGGTTTGTTAAATCCTGGCAACAGGAGACATACATGCACATGTAAATTCATGAACAGTAAATTAGATTACAAAATGGGCAGTTTCAAGAACTATACTAGCCCTTTGCCAAATATTAAATATACAGATCTTTGAACCTAAATGTCTAGTTTTGAAGATGTTGAGTAAATTAAAAATAGCCGTACTATGGCCTACTCATAGCTTCTTCTAACGGCTCGCACTGCAAGTAGTGATTGCCTGATGGATGGGAAGCTAAATAAAGGACGTTTTTAGGACAGTCTAGGTCAGATTAGGTCGGAATAAGGTCTGACTGCTAGGAGAGGCGTCATTCTTGTGTATTAGATAAAATTGAATTGACATTTAATAATATATGTACACATTTGGAGTAGGGCAAATACTGCAGTTTACCCTTAATAATTGTAAAGTTGGTGCATTTCATATGAAAATAACATATTAATGAAACATCTTTTTAATTCGAAAGGGGTAAACATGATGGAAAGAAGAACGAAATCGCAGATATGGAAAAGGGTGAAATAGCGAACCAGGTGCCGTTATTGAATGAAGTGACCGAAAACCACAACGGAAACCAAAAGACGAATTCTGCACTAGACGTAAGTTCATTTTGACTTGCCGCAAAATCTGCGGACGTTATGGTTAAATGTGGTTTTAGGGCCTACAGCATGGAGACCAAATGCCATTTTTTCTTTTTAAATTGGGTAACGGGACCTTTCAAAGGGCAAACGACCATTACTTCAATGGGCTATTTAAAATTTGTTTTTAAGGTAAATGGCTGCGGTAATGGCGTGAAGCCCTTCAACAAGGAAACTATATGTTAAGCTTTCTTCGGTTTGCAGGTTAACAATTGAAGTTGCCCGAGCTCAAGACTGCCCTGGATGGACGCAAAATTTATCGGATAGAAAAGCACATACAGAAATGTCCTGACATACGTCGGCGTTTGCCAAATGCATTATCAAAATTACTCGATTAAGAAAATTCGTGCGAGGGGGAAAGCCGAAGAAATTGCAGTGTTTTCAGCATGTCCTCCCCCACAAATTTCTGAAATCTTGTCATAGATGAATTTTTTGTCAGTAGTAACTCCGCGTCTGTTTTGTCCCTTGTTCCAAAATTTCTTGTTGCCGTGTAATGCATGGGCTTACGCCATAAATCGAATTTCTATTGGTTGACTACAGGGAACGAGGACAGAAGACAAGGTTTTTTATGCAACACTGAACCTTAATGAACGTGGCGATCCGGTTAATGAAGTCAGGTTAACGAGTCCGGTCGACGAACAAAGGACCCAATATGCTACGATTAAGCCCAGGCAGTGATTTCATCGGGGCATCATGAGTTGTCACTTTCGGAGGATTGCAACTACGACTAGGACTTTAAAATTGCACGATAATACTGGAATGCCATTGCAGCTGCGACAACGTCACGTGATGTCAAGATGTAATTTCTGTAGGACGGGGTGTTTTATTTAATGCGAAATTATCAGAAAATTGATTTGCCAAGCTCGAATCAACTAAATTGAGGTTAATTACCTAATTAAATGACAAAGTACTGGCAATGAAACAATCAGCTGTACTTGTGGGTTCAAAGTCTTGGTCATTACTTTTAAACCATCGGATATTGATACACTGCCATCAACAATGATACAGCGCTGTATGTAATATTCCAATAGTCTGTTGAATTTCATCGACTATTAATCAGCATTGTTTCGAGCGAATATGATGACAATATTAACGGCCGACGAAAATTCAGCTGAAGATGGTGTGTCTGAGTTTGAGAAGAGTTCAGCATTTTTTAAACTTATTTATGTCTGCTTCATCACATTATATCCAACCTCTAAAATCTAAAATTAAAGCATAACTGATTGTGTAGCTCCAATGATAGGAGCCAGTGTATCACGTCCTTGGCAAAGTATGAGTCACTCCATAGATAAAACAAGGGCTTTCTATGTCAGTTGAAGCTTGTGAAGCTGTATGAACCGAGTTTTTTTTCTCTAAACGTTGGTGCTGCAACTTTGAAGACGAGAACTTTACATAAATTGCCAAATCGACTTTACACCTGGCTCCCGTTTTCTTGAAGTGTAAATATTTTTCCAATTGCATTGAAATGAAAGCTTTTTTGTGTACCAATTATTTTATAGGCCTACTACTGTATAATAATTTACATACAATAAACTGTCCTTTATAAGAATCTAATAGTATCATGTAGAACATGTTTATGTCCAAATCATTAAATGGTATCTAGAGAACTACAGTTGTGCTTATTGCCAGATCATTGCACAGCGAATGAAGCTCGTATTAGATAAGATAATAACTGATACTGAAAATAATGTAATCTTGGAATGTGTTGTCCTTCAGAATGTTCAAATATTTACCAGAAGTATAAATGTTAGATAATTTATTTACAATTTGCAGATAAATAACGGTGCCAGTCCTAGAATGGGGTGACAAAGACATTTTTGCCACCCCAACCTAGGAAGGACAGGACCGTTAGTTAAAATAAAAAATACTTTTGGGATAAAAGGGTAGGACATTACAAGCTCAGTGAGCATTGAACCACTGTCTGAACTAAAATTATGCAGCCAATGTTGGTACATCTATGCAAACTGTCAGCTAAATTCTATCCCTTATAATTTGTGCTCAGCGTTGATCAGATGACTAGTCAGTTATTGCATTGAGGACACATGTATATTCAATGAAGAATTCAATCATTTTTGCACGAAGATCCCTTATTTTACTCAGGTGCACCTACAGCTACTGTAAGCCTATTTATAGAAATGTATTGTTATCACGGCATAAAGCTAAAATACTTTATTCTAAACTTGTTTCACACTACAAGTATTATTATTTCCGAATTATGTACATGTAGGGCTAGCTAAAAAAGTCTTTTATAAAAAAAAGTGCTATGATCTTAATCGCAGTGTGGGGCAAAAAAATAGTAACTCAATCCACGTTTACGAGACTTTCGATTTTGTACAAATCGTTTCGTTTTTGTAGTGTGACTGGAATTTGTTTCCTAACACTTTCCAAATGATCAAGGTCTGCAATCAAACGAAAGTTCAGATGCGTCAGCAATTTTCCAGTGTAAATTACACATGGTAAGCACCAATCCATGCATTGCACAAGCATGGTGATTTTACACCATAAAGCATCACCAAGCAGCTAGTAAAGAACATTTTGAAACTTGCCAACATCCACATACAGGATTCCTTCCTTTTCGTCCAATTTGCCACACACATCCCCCCTAAAGTAAATATTTAGCGTTCCAAATAATTGATTTCCACCACGAGTAAAGCCAACATTTTCTACACCAAACCTTAGCTTCTTAACACATTAATTAGTATGAAAACAGTGCGTACTCACCACGGGCTTGCAGCCGAACTGTGTCCCCATGCCACATATGATGCCGAGGTGTCCCTGGCCCCACACACGGCCGCTGCGTATACTTGATTATCCAGGGCCCTGGCCCTTAGGAGCAGTTCCCAGTGACTCGGTCCAGTGGTCATGTTGAATGCACCAGGGTAAACCAGTAATTTACATCCTGGCAAAGTTCAGTTTGCATTTAGCCCATGCATATCAAACACAATATTAGTATCACATGTACATTTGGAGGTCCAGACCTACCTGCTTGCTTGTATATCTGGGCCAATTCTGGAAATCTCATGTCGTAGCAGATTCCAACGCCAACTTTACAATAAGCTGTAAAGTGCAAAAATGAAAACGTGAGCTCGTGCTTGGTCCAGCGGGTCTTTGGATAAACGGAAATTGACTTATGCATTACTATGCCTCGCTAAATCACCTTACGTGTTTGGAATGTGGTCAAAGTGTTTCCGGCACTTAAGACGTCACTTTCCTTAAACACTATTTTCCCAGGCACATTGATATCAAAGAGATGAATCTGTGAATTTACGGATTGACTTAGCATTTGCAAGGGGCTTGAACCTCCGCTAACTAATTATCTACTTCCCACGTGAAGAAAACGGGTATGTAATGATAGGTCACCTCACCTTGCGGTGTTTTGCCAGCAGTTCTCCATCCGGTCCAAAGACCATGCAAGAATTGTACAGCTTTGCGCCATCCTTCTCGGGAATCGAACCTAAAATTGATTTAAGCACACTGTAAGATAACTCTTCACTGAGAAAATTATTCAATGCTATACTATAACTACTGTACTTACCACCGATCAAATAAACCTTGTTCCGCTTCGCCATAGCAGACAAAGCAACTGTAGATTCGCCATCAGGAATTTTTTCGGAATAATCATTGAAATATTGTGTCCCATAGGGAGAATTGAAACATTCCTGAAAGAATAAATCATGAGCACATCAAGTCCTAGCATATTAGAATTTTTAAACTACCAGTGCGTAGATCCAGCATTTTTTTGTATTTCTCCTAGTAAAGAATTGTACATCTGCCCTAGCATCTAGAGCAGTATCAAAGTATTCGCAAATTCAAACAAGAACTGGATCCCTAACCCATGTTGTGATCACAAACGTCCTGACCAAGTCCAACACATGGCAAACTGGGTCCGCCGATCTCAGTCAAACAGCCAAAACAGCTTTTGCCGTAAATGTGAGTATCGGTATCTTTGTTTTACGGAAAGAATTGCACTTACGGGCAGTGCAACTAAACTTGAGCCATGCTTGACAGCCTCTTCGACCAATTCCGCAGCGTGTTTGAGGTTATCGTGCTTGTTGGCATTGGTGAACATCTGAATCAAGGCCAAGGTAAATTCTGCAAGAGGAAAATATGTAGATAAATTCTAAAGCGAAGTACGATGGTGATATCAAAAGTGGTTGTTTTTCTAACACTGTCATACTCTTAAAATGTGCCATATTACATTTAATGTGTTAAGAGTGGAACGTCAAATGCATCTACACGGCTAACGTTCAAGTGTATCATCACAAAATCGAGATGTACACATGTACATGTAGATCGGCTATAGAATAGACAGTAGATCCCCCCGCCAAGTGAGGTCAGCATAAGCGAACAAAATGTCAATTAAAATTCGATAAAATAATGCTATCACAAATACTTATAAAAATTAACACATTTATATATGCCATCCCCCATGCCAAACCGACACAATATCCGCATTTATCACAAAAAGACACATGTCAATTAACATGCAATACCAGTAATTCCCCAGTCAAACTTCCAAACTCTTCTCCAAACTACCAACTGCAACCATTTCCATAACTCAAGTAATTTCACTTTAGAAAAAACTTCCGGCCGTATATAAGAGGTCAAAGAGACAAAGTTCTTGCATTATTAGCTCATAGAGCATGCTCGATCCCTTGTAATCCATACATCTCAACAGCCACTTATAACGACTTTAGTAAACCACGCGATTTTCAAGGCCGTTTAGTACCAAGAGGTCAAAGTTCATGCGTCACTCCAGCTTGCATACCATTGTTGTCGCATACAAATTTTCACGCATGCAATCAAGGTCAGACGAATGTTTCTACATTATTCAATTACTGAAATCGGCAGAAAATTATCAGTTGCAACTTACTGCGGATAGAAGCTTTCATTTTAAATAAAACGTATTAAAAATTTGACCAACTAAAACCAGTCGAACGATGTATCAACCAGACTGCGAACCCGGCGTAAGCCTGCAGCTCGCCGAGTGAACCCTTGTAGTAGTGCGCTGGGAAGTTTAGTGCGTACTTTATCGTTTGCTATAGATATCCAGCATGAAAAAACTGCATACTTACTGTTTGAGGAAGACATGATCGATGTTGGTAGGATGCGAAGTACACTATGGAGTATCAGCTGCTCTGATTACGTCACGAATTCGAACTTTAGGAGATGTGCACATGCGCAGTTTGTAATTTCTAACCGCTCGTAATGGCGCTCTTGCTTAAAACGTCACTACTTTACGGAGCTCGGCAAGGACCACGAGCAAAGAGTGGCGGAAACGTGTTTGGACTCGTTTTACTCTAGGTTGCATTTTCAAGAAGGTCAAAAAATGGCGAAAACGATGGAAGAAAACACGAAAATTGACAATCCTTAAGAAAACACCAATGCAAATACCGAAAACAAGAATGTTGGTGAAATCGTACAGTCCAGGCAGAAAATATTACGTGTCAAAATTCAAATCAAGTTAGTACAATTATTTTGGCAAGAAAGTGCAAAAGAATTGAAGATTGCAGATTTACTGTAATGTTGAATGACGAAAAGTCTGGCAGAAAAGTGCAAGTTTTTGTCATTAATGGCTAGCTGTTCCTAAGATGGCAAATTTGCAGCAGAATATTTGCCATCAAAGTGCATTCCTGGAATGCACTTTATGGCAGAAAGTACAATGACACCAATTGCACTGCTGATGTGACACTAACACGTTTTTTTATCTGACAATCAGACAAAAAAACAGTACAAACGATTTCCACCAACTTTAGCCCATCCATTACATATAAATTGCGCCAAACAGTCACTGCATTTATACTGGATCATAATTTAATTTACAACGATACGTACATGGACTAGTTAAGATCGAATGAATAATTGCCATTAATGAGAGTGCATATTTTGCGGTGATAATAAAAAATGTTAAAAAGCTTAGGTTACATTTCACATGTAAGGTACTCCGGCTTCCGCCAGTTTTACACTCTGCTTACAGACCATTATTTCCTGGCCGAGAATACGCAATATACAAGGTGTACACAGTTCCTTGCGCGAGCAGCACACACAAATTAAATGATCATGCATATCTCGGAAGGATGCAACTTAAATACAATAATATGAACAGCAGGATCTTTAGGATACAAAGATCAACGCAGCCCTGAAAAAGCTGATGATCGGCAATAAATTAAACAGTGAAAACAGCAATGGACCTTAGCAGATATTACTGATCCACATCAGTTTCAGCTCGGCTAATCAACTCTTAGCTATAAACGGTAAATAAAATGTATTTGGCGTGGAATTACACGATTATCTCATTTTAGATGATGAAAGTCATCACCTAGATCTGTAATTTTCAGTGATGATAGACACAGCTTAAAAAACAAATCAAAAATGTCATTGACATGGCAGGAGACCATGATAACGAATGACAATCTTGAAATGGCAGTGCGATGGATGGATCGCGCCGACGTTCAAAGTGACGTAGCCTGGATCGGTTCCAGAATCGATGTGATTGTAACACTACAGGTGCATTATCAGCACCGATCGGTATACGGACACCACAATTTCAGCACCACTGTGACAGTTGTTAATGGTCTCAATTTCACCATAGGGATATAGTTCAGTCCCTGCTCCAAATGTGCATATATTTGGCAACAGAATGGCAAACATTGGTACAAAAACAATTCCTAAGGCCAACATATATCACGCATTTACTCCATAGTTTGAAAGTGCCGTGACTCTGGAACAAAATGGAATATCGAGCCACCATGTACATGTACAAGCCTAGTCCATTCTGTAGGTGGACCGACTATAATTTGCTACATATGGCTTGACATGGTCTTTTGGACATCCTTCGTGTCACCAAAGATGATTAGGTTGAAGTTAATAAACTCGAGCTGGCCTGTCAGATATAATGACCCATTTTTCGAAAATCCATTTTGTTTCAGAGTTCCATACTAAATACATGTATATTACACAGTGCACATTTGGAGCAGGGAAAATATAAAATAGTTAGGAGTAATGCCATGGTAAGAGTGAAGAAGGATATCGAAGTAGCATATTAATGAACAGAAATCAACGCTACTATTACGCTGTAATAGCTGTCGGCAACAAATTGTTGGCATAACAACTGCAAAAGTCTGGAAACGCTTTGCCAAAAATAAAAGCACGGGAACAGCACCGTGTCCAAAAATACTACAGGATAAATGATTATTCATGATTTCATCTACAATAAATTTACAAACTCTTGCAGGCATAAGCCCCGGTATTCGCACATATTAAGTAAACAAATACGCATGGTGTTGCAGCCGCAAGTTGTCACAGCACAAACGAATGTAATCTCATTCAAAACTAATCTCTGGAAATACAGCCTTTGGGGGGTGCACCAACCTCGTCTTTGCCAAGGGTGACAACGCCTTAAAATGATCAAGCTTCCATTTCGAACAAATAGCACTGCGAGAATTATTCCTTCCGGGAATAACTCCAACGAGGGGTCTACAATACCAACCATGCCATCAAGCGGTTAGTGAAGACGAGACTATCAGCGGGCCGGGTAATCTGTGTAGGCCGAGGGCCACGTGCGCGGCACAAAGACGGAAGCGTCGGTAGTGATTGCGTCGGGCTGCGGGGAGTTGCTCAGGGCCGCTTCGTCGCCCCCGTCATAGTGCCCCAAGAGCCGGCCGAGTTGGCTCTGCTCGATGGTGACGTGCGAAGGCGTGGAGCTTGGCTGCGGAGCGGGCGAGGGCGACGGGCTGGGTACGACCACTGACGGCGGGCAGGATTGGGTCA
Source organism: Cylindroiulus punctatus (assembly GCA_034695085.1). Lineage (NCBI taxonomy): Eukaryota > Metazoa > Arthropoda > Diplopoda > Julida > Julidae > Cylindroiulus > Cylindroiulus punctatus. The sequence goes on from JAQFYZ010001492.1 coordinate 12,243, forward strand.
CTCTGGTCAAGTCGTACTCGTGCGTGCAAGTCGTGACTCTGTAGTCGGTCAAGGACTGAGTAAGTTCGGACATGGCCTGGGTGAGAAGGTCGGCAGCCGGCAAAGCTTCCACTACCGTGGACTGGTTAGTCTGAAACGGGTGAAGCATTTATCGAATAAAAATCATGTATTTACATGTTCCGTCTATGCTCAATCCTGAACCTATGTCGGATGTCGGCAGGGTGACAACTGTAAGATCCGGGTGCAAAAACAGTGACACTTTTGGATATGATGCCACCCCATAACAGAGATATGCCTGTCTATCGCATTATTCTGTGTGGAACGCTCTAACATAGGTTGGTATCAGAGCATTTATATTGCTTCTGCCAGATTTCGGCAGGATGGCACCTCAATGTGCATTAACAACCATGGGAGTGATACGTGATGCCACCCCTACCTAGTGCGGGCGGGACCGTACCTCATTTCCATCAAAAGGCGACTAGCTTGATACTGCAAATTCCAGCCGTTCTAGATTCCATTCAATTTCACTAAAAATCCTTCTGATGCCATTACTGAAACATTAGCATGCAGAGCCTACGAGCGGAAGCACATTAGCATGCAGAGCCTACGAGCGGAAGCACATTAGCGGCAGAGTACTTACCAGGTCAGACGTCGTAACAACAACCGTGTTCGAGCCATCTTCCCGTTCGATGTAAATGTTGGCTGTGGCCACCACATTCGACTTGGAATCCTCAATGACCACAGCCTCGTCGAACTCCATTTGGATTTCGGACAAGTCCGCTCCGTTGGCAATCTGCTGCTGAATGTTGGCGGGCACTGTGATGTACTGCTCGTCATCCTGCTGGCCAGCCTCTCGGTAGTGAGTTCTCGGCACTTGCTGAGCCTGTGAAAACGAATTCGCCAGATCAGAGGGGAAATTCGCATGCTCTGGGCGGCTGATCAAGTGCCGCGGCTCAGCGGAAGAAACGGGAACAATACGCACAGCTGGAAGGAGATTATAGTGTTTTTTGCGCTGGTGCTGCAGGAGCTTCGCCTTGCTGGCATACTGCTTGTGGCACCACTCGCAGTAGTGCGGATGCGTGGTTATGCTGCCCACAGTCTGGGAAAACGTCGGATTGGGCAAGCCCGGAATCTCCGGAATGCCACCCTGAAAGACAGAACCAATCGTTATGAGAACAGTAGGGCGAATTTTGTTCAAAACTAACCACAAAGGAAGTGTTCGACACACATTTTTACCGACAAAATTTTGAGAACCAAAACGAAAAATTTAGGCGTGCTAGATGCGACGTTTGTATAAAATCGGAGATCACGAATTATTAATTGAAACAACAATTCTATCCAGACTTACTGGACATTTTCAAACTTCCCCTGACTTTCCCATGTTTCTTCCAGGTTCTGTGGGAACCTTGCAGTATTTTAATGTAAATCCTCATTACCTTTCTCCGGTTGCTCATAGGTAGCTCTGCCCCCGGGTGCTGCTTCAGTATGTGGGCTTTCCGTTTCGAGCTGCTCTTGTACACCTTCTCGCAGTACTGGCAGTAGTAGTCCCGCGTCGTCTTCAGGATGGGCAGGTTGAGCTCCGGAACCGATTCCGGTCGTATGTCAGGGTGTCGCTTGGCCAGATGGTTCACCAGCATGCCGCGGCGCTTGAAGCCGAGAAGGCAAGAGTGGCACTTGTAAATAAATCTGTGGTAGTCGGTGGGCGATACCTGATTTGGGGAACAAACCAGACAAATTAGCAAACTTGAACATGACCAAGCATATACAGACGGAAAGGGGAGCATACCTTTGGAATAAATTTTTTTGAAGACAGGTTTTTCACGGGTTTCATTGCCAGCCGAGCCTCCCGCTCAGCACTGTGCATCCTCTTCATGTGCTCCTTCAGCTTGTCTTTCCGCTTGAACTGCTTTCCGCAGTTGGCGCACAGGAACTCTCGGTGGTTGGAGTGGCGGAGCATGTGCAGCTTCAACTTGTCAGGCCTCGGGAAAATTTTATCGCAATGTTCGCAGGGGAACTTCTTTTCCGAATGGAAAGCGCGTATGTGCTTCCTTATTTGGTTGTACTCTTCGAATGTCTAGAGAGTGTGAAAGTTCACAGTTGCATATTAACATAATGTCTAGATGTTCAAACTGAGCAATAAACGAAGTTTACCCTTTGGCAAGTTGGGCAGGTGAACAATCCATTAATGGAGTGTATTTTGATGTGCTCTTTGAGGGCCACGATCTGGTCAAACTCCTCCTTGCAAATGGGACACTCGTAGCTGCTCTTCGCATCACTAACAAAACAGATTATGTCAAAATTGGTGCCAACCAAAACCAAAATGTGCTTGAAAAGAGTTACAATTTTAACTTGTGCATGTACACCGTAGGCATGTGGCCAGTGGGTATACAATTTTTCATATTTTTCACATCACAAGCAGATATCTAAATGTTTCCCATTTGCCCCCATTTTTATGCAAACATTTCACGTCTTCAAGAGCTATATAACAGTATTTCCCAAATCTTTCCAGACGACCGCGCCATCTTGTACATATTTCATCAGCGCCCACACATTGAGAATATTTATGGACCTATTCTTTGTGTTTTTTTTGCGCAAAACTATGTTGACACGCATTGAAATATAGTTAAAGAAACACCATATTCATAACGTTTTCATGCAAACTACCAGGGGCTGCCTGTATTGACACAATGCTTGCATGCACACTCAAATGCTACCTGTGTACTTTGACGTGGCAGGCCAATGCCGAATTGTTCAGAAATCGCTTTTCGCAAACCGAACATTTCAACGGTTTGGCTTCTTCGTTCCCGTGGACCAACATGTGTCGGAGCAAGCGGTCCTCCGTCGCGAAGGACTTGTAGCACCGCTCGCACTTGTGTGGCTTTGCTGGGTTGATTATACCTCTGAACGACTTCCGCGTGACCACTTTCCCGTGAGTGCTAGCGTGGTCGATCAACTCCTTCTTTGTACTGAATACCTGCACCAAAATAACACAACTAAGTGGTGGATTCACGCGAATAAAATAGCTATAGTAAAGCCAAGAAGTGATGGTCGGAGAGATGTTGCTTGTCGATTAGTACTTCCATGCTTCTTCAGTGGGTGAAAGTCCGTTCAGTGGCATTGACTGTACGCAACTAGACTAATTCAATCATCAACAGGCGATTGGACCTTATTGGTCAGCACATTTCACCCAGTTTCATCACTTCTTGGTTTTACTATAGACACAATCGTCAGAACCCACCTGCGTGCACTGGGGGCACTCCAAAATCTCGCTAATCATGACCTCCCCGTTATCAAAGCACGGCTCCCGTAGCTCCTCATCCTTGTCCATGAGTACTCCGTCTTCCGGAAACTCCATGAGGTCAACATTTTCAGCAGCGTGCGTCAACGTGTGAAGATTAAAAAGGCTGGACTTGTCGAAGGTGAGGTTGCAATGGGTGCAAGACCACTCGCTCGCGCTGGCAACCTTTTTCTTGAACAAGCATTTCATCGCTTTTTTGGCCACCTCCGCATCGCCAAGACCTGGGGCTCGATGCTTCCGCATGTGCCTGATATGAACGAGAGAAGCCATAATCAAAACATCGAAAAATGCAGGCAAATTCAAGCCTCCATGACGCAAGACGCTAATGTTCAAATCGAGTTTATCAAACGTAGTTTATCCTCAAGATAAACAATCTATCCGTAGTTTATACCTTAACAATGGTACCCGCTGTCGCGCTGTAACTGGTCCGAATATTCAAATACTCAAATTTGGCGAAAAATTAAAAACAAAAAAAAAATAGCTGGCACGCATTAGTAGAGCTTGCACAGTGCCTAAAAACCTATGATGCGAGTCGCTAAAATTTACGCTCTCCACGTGCTGTGCTAGGCATACCTTTCCCCGCTGGACTCGTCATCGCTGCAGTCATCTTCGGCATCCACCTGCAATTATGAAGAAAAATCTATATTGAGTGACTGACCTGTTGCGGTTGTATACATGGGAGAACTTCAGATCGCACACGGAGCACTTGAATTTCTTCTCGCCCGAATGCATGGCAAGGTGACGTTGGAGGCTGTACTGCCGTGGAAACACTTTCTGGCAGAGCCCACACTTAAACTCATCATCATTCGATGAACCTGCGGACTAGGGAGACAAGAGAACGTCTTGGTCATGCAATAGGGCTCTCTTTCAGACAAACAGAGAATTATGAGAAAGCTCATGCAATAGCACGAGTCGAGGAACATCTACAAATCCGAAATCATATCGCAGGCATTTGTGTTTAGGTTGCACAGACAATCAATCCAAAATCAAGGAAATCATAAAAATGAATGCAAAAACTTGAAAATAACCGGAAATCACAGGTTTTAAAGCTTTCCAGCATGACGAGTATGCATAAGTTCTATGTTATTTCCTGTCATGCAATGCTCAGGAGTAACCATCATTGCACTTTCACTGTCAATCATTTATTTTATTTTAACCAACATCAATTTCCTTACTCCACGGCTGAAAACTTGAATATTATGCAATTTTTGTGGTAAATAACAGATTTTTGACATTTTCATACAATTTTATAAACAATAATATGGGAAAAATGCAGTTTTTTAACTGGATTTTCACGAATGTTCAAGAAATTACTAGAAACTGAACAAAACGTGGCATATTTTAGCAAAACTTTTCCATTGAATTGCAATATGAATCATGTGAAGTAGGGGATTTTAGCCAAATCTCCACAAAAATTGGGCATTGCAATATCAATCATATGATGGACCTTAGTGTTAGAGAGGTAGTGTGAATTTTGCACAATAGCCTTGCATCCCTTGGGCGATACATGAATGATTCCAGCCCAGCAGACCACCTGCATATTACCACATGTTTACTGATAGAAATGTGTATCAAAGCGGCAATGTCAACTAGCTGTCACCATTCTTATGTTAAGCTGACCACAATATTTCTGAGTGGTTGACAGCGAGAGCATTTTGAAGGCGCATTAGTATTAGGGAGTTTAATGCAACCTAAACCGGTAAATCCTACGAGAAATTTCGAATTTGCACCAACTAGAAAGTAGTTGTCCTTCCGTCCCGATTTTAGACCAGCGAAGCCAGTGGCATATTTGTACATCAATTAGCAACATTGTCACTCTTACCTTAAATTTCTTGGGCGGCAATCGTCCTTTGGTTTTCTTCAGCACTTTTCCCTTTGGCCGTCCTCGCTTCCGTGACCCGGCAGAATCCTCATCCTGCTCCGTATCTTTGACAGCATCGGCATTTACTTCGACATTGTCGTGTTCGTTGAGGTGCTGCTGCAGCTCTTCAGAGCTTAGAAACTTCTTGCTGCACTCAAAGCATGGCCAGCAGTTTTCCTGCTCTTCTTCGGCTGTAATTGGAGCCAGACATTATTAGTTCCGTCTCGTAACTGACACAGTGAAGAATTGACAGATATTACCTCTCATTTCTTCGTCGGGTTCCCAGATGGCTAAACCCCTTCGGACGGCATACTGGGGCGAATAACCGACTTTGAGTTCTGTGCGCGGCATTATGTTCCGCACCGTCGTATAGCATAAAGACTGGCCATGTTGCACGATCACTAAGTTCTGCTCTCGATAATTCTCGGCAGGCCGAACAAAGCGCATCCAATTGCTGAGGCATTCGTCGGTGGTATCGAGCTCTACCAAATCCCCAGTTTCGGTTTCGATTTGAAAAACCAAGTCCAATGCACCACCACGAGGCATTTGCAACGGTTCTTCTCTCTTCACTGTCACGCCTTCGAGAGGTCCAAACTGGGTTCGTTTTGTAATGCTCCTTTTGGCGAAAACGCCGTAGACTGCAGAGGAAATATTGGAGAAATCAAAATCGACCCAGAAATGTTCAAAATCGTTTTTGCACCCGTTAATGTCCTACCAACCTGGAATCCCTTCTTGGGTCACAGCCACCTTATTGATGCAAAGATAAGATGCTGGGAGACTCGCCCAAGCACGTGTTAACACCGGTTTGTCATAGATAGACTGTACTCTGTGCTTCGGGCATTCAGTGTCTTTATAGGTGGCACATTCTTCGCAGTCTGAAAGCGAAATCATAGTGTTCAACATTACGGATTTATAAAAAGATTCCCGTAGGAAAGTTCAAGCATTGCATTGGATTGGAAACAAACATTCAGACATTGGAATTCCTAAACTTCCTTAACAGGGTGTCTACTTGTACTTAGTACTGCAATTTAGATGGCTTTGAAATGTTTCATCGACTATAAGTCATAGGGACTTGTAAGTTTGTCACGGTTTATATGGTAAATATAAGCCCAAATTTTTATTTTAAATGCTGCTGATATTGTTGTGTTGCTACCAACCCCACCCACACCCAAGTTGATGTCATCATAATTGAACGTCCCCATTTCGGGTGATAGACCTATCATAAATTTGGATGGTATTCAGAATGGTTCTAACGCAAACTTCCTGACTTTTCCAAGGCCTGATGACGAAGAAATATGGATGCTGCACTTGAACGTTCCCTTATTACGAAATTAGCAACATGCTAACATGATCCATTATCAAAAGCATCACTGGTTTTTGAAGGGCCCCGTTGCTTGAGGGTGCTTCTTCGAGTCCGGGAAGTGGCGATGGTCTGGTTGTCTGCAATGCTTGTTGTGGACATGAGAGATTCTGAAGCGATGGAGCTGGACAGCCTAGCATCAATGGATTCCGCGAGGGCCCTGTGCACGTTCATGGTGAATACTGAAGCAGAGGAACCACTGACGCTGTTACCCAGCCGGCTGTCGTCGCTCGATATAAGCAGCACGCCGGATTCCTGGCTTAGCTCCTCCGCCGTTGTGCTGACACCCTGCCCAGAGTCAAGATTGTCTTCGTGGTCAGCGATTACCGATGCATAGTGATCGACGTCGATATCCGACGGATATTTCAGCGCAACTGCCTCCTGGTGCTCCATATCCATTGCATAATGCTCGTTGGAGCCTCCCACCAGCTACGTCGAAATAAATTCAGGATTGTTCAAAATTGCCCTTGATTTTATAGAGTGTTTGTAACACCTAGAAAAGTTGTGCACTGAAATGGCATCATGATTAGCTGAACAACCAACCTTTTGACTCAAATGAGGCTCAGGTGGTCCCACGGTAGAGTCCACATTCGTGTCCAAGATAATTGTGTGGCTTGGGATGCGAACGTCGTGATCGAGCCCATTGGTAGACGAACTAACATAAGAGGTTTCACTGATGTGTGAAACCTGAAAACATATTACGGATATAGGTTTGTTAAAATGCGTTTGAAGCAAGTGCCATAAGCGATATTTTTTTAAAATAGACCTTAAAAAATATATTCAGTAAAAAATAAAGGAAATATAGATTATATATAAAAATATAGATCAAGAGTAACTAATTGCGCTACTACTTTCCCAGGTTGACAGATACACTCGGCATAACTCAAAAAGACTAATCCTTCAGATGGGGATATGAGAAATTCCTTTTCACTGTGGGAGGTTTTGGCACCTAAGGTACGTCCATGCAAATGTCAAGGTTCTAACCCTTAGGCCCGAAAATCCCTGACATGTTCAAAAAATTTCAGAATTTCCTTGACTTTCTCAGGATCTGTGGGAACCCTGATCAGTGATAATAGAAGTTTCAAATGGGTGGAGTGGGAATTTTTCTACATAATAAAAATGAATCAAAGAACATGTGGTGCATGCCACGAGGAGTGCAACAAAGTATTTAAAATGTCCCTACCTGTACCATCGGGTCCACGGATGCCAATTCTCGCTCCCGTATAACAGCCGTAGTGGTGATGATGTTTGGTAGACAGTTCAGAGAGTTCAACATGCCAGAGGTCACCTCGCAGACTGGATGTGAAGCGTGTGAGGAAGACGGCATGTGGTGCCCGACGATACTGCGTCCAACCAAAATGTTTCCTCCGACAAGCTCCAAGGGGACATTGCCGGGAGAAATGGTCAACAGGCCGTGAGGTAGGGAATCCGTAAGAACAGTTGTCACTCGGCTGCCACTTGGCAATGACGCCAATGCCCGCTCGTCGAGGATCGTGCTGGTGTGGCCAGACGAGTCCACGTGTAAAGTTCCAGTCATTCTGACAATGGGGTAATTCTGGTCCACCGTCAGCACTTCGCTGGCCAGAGAAGAAGCCACCATCTCCTTAACTTCGTCTGAATCTTCCTCAACCAAGCGTGCCGACACGACTTCCTCCAGCACCCCATCGCTATGCAGCTGTTGGTACAAGCGACCCTGCTGCGTGCTAATCATGCCGCTCACAACACTGTCAACGTATAGCTCTTTGGCTGATGACACTGACGCCAATCCCGATGCCATCAGTGTTGGATAGCGCTGATTTACGAGTCGAACCAGGTTCGGATCGAATGACTCAGGGTTGTAGTAGCGGATCGTGGGGTCGTTTGAGTCGAGCGAAGCCCCTTCTTGGTGTATGCTCATTGCCGGTAACTCTTGTTGGCTCAACTGATGGGATTCCAGGTGGTTCGGAGAGTCGTTATGTTGAGATTCATCCACTTCATCAATGGACCCTACAACGTCCAAAGTAGGAAATCGCTGGCTGCCTGACGCAATATGGACAATGTGCTTGTTGGAAGAAGGTTCGTCGAGCATTTCCGAAGAGCTCATAGAAGCTGGTACATGTATGGAAACCTAAAGACGAGCGGCGGTTACTTAGTAAAATAAAAACTGAAGCTTTGCCAATGCTTACGGCAATGAATTACCTCGTTTGGGGATGCTCTAGCGCCGACCTCCAAATTACCATCTTCAGGATCAACCATCCTGTAGTGCATTCTATCACTCATTTCTGGAGTTGGAGAATCGTGGTATGATTCCATTGGTGAGACGCCATCATAGTTATCCATTCCAACCTATGAAAAGAATGTCCGTTACACGTCTTTCACTAAATTATAATCACTAAAAATGCCAATTTTAATGGATCCAAAAAACTTTTCAAATACATTGATAAGACGCTAACGCCATAGGCACGTTGAGTTGACTATACCACAAAATATAGGTATGTTCACAAACAGATTTGTAAAAACCACGTAGTATGGAAACCTTATGAAAGGAGCTGGTATCTTTCACTAAACCCCTTGACCCAGGTTCTGTCAGAACCTGATTCTAGGTGTAGGATTAATAAATGAGGTTTCTCAATAATTTAAAACCAACCTGATAGTCACTGGTAGAGGAAGTTGGTGGCTGTTGTGGCGAAAACGAGTCCATGGGTGGATTACGACTGTAAGGATCAGAAGCCTTTAACATTTCCGAGGAGGAAGTGGAAGCCTGAGGACGATCCTCATATTGCTTCACCCCGTGATCACCCAACTCGTCTTGGGATTGGTCTGTCGTCGTGGACGGGATCTCCGGGTCATCATCGCCATTTCGCTCGTACATCTCCAGCCTGTCATCATACTGTACTTCGTGCGACTGGTCGATGGATGCAGTGGGCAGCTTGGCACCGGGTGAGTCGTACATGCTCGAACTGGTGGCCTGAGGTAGGTGACCCTGTGAGTAGTCCACGACTTGGCAGTCGTCTTGAGGCTCCACTTTGAAATGATGCTGATGCTGCGAGTACGAGCCATCGGTTCCCTCGTCAGCCTCAGAACACTGAAAACATTTCATGAGAGGATGATAGAAAAATATCTGAAATATGTGAAAGGTGTGTGTGCAAGCAACTTGGCATACCATGCACACAGGATGGCCATAAATGCTCAAAGTTATTTTAAGTTTGCAAAAGGGGCAGAACTCGCCTCCTGTCAGTAAACGTTGTTTTGCACAATTTGCCATGTTGTGTGCACACTTTGTGAAATTCAAGACCGGGGCACATATGTAATTACTTGTGGAGACTGCATCCGTTCATCTGAAAAATCATGTTGCTGTTCCTCAGTACGGTTGCACCAGGACTCTGAGACAGTGGACGGTTCTGGCGATGCCGGGGAGGAATCGTTACTGTTGTTATCCATGGGAGCAATTTAAGACGCCCCGGGTAATGCACGAGGGAATGAACATCGGCTGTCTGCCTCCAATCTTGATCGGAAACACCTAAACACAATTAAGACAATTTTGAATCAATTGTGCCACTCACGTACAACGTTATTATTGACGGTAAAAGTAATGCCGAGCCTACACGGCCAGTACTACTGTCAATTTCAACAAATATGACGCGTAATGCCGATCGTGTAAGGGGCCCAGTACTAATGGATTGGTGTTGCATTCAGGTCACTGATCATTATCCGAATTTTCGGATAACTTGTCAGTATTTACACTTGACAGCTCATACTATATTGGTGCTCCGATCAGAGGGAGGCCTACAGGTCAAACCATTACAAAAAAAGAACACACAATACGAGTGCATAACCTGCACCCGGACTTACAATAGCTTACAGTAAACGATCGATCTCGGAAAGCACTGACTGCCCAGATAAGTGTTGAGACTGGCCCTAGAGATAAAGTTCCCCATACTTCGCGGCCAAAGTCTCGGGTGTGGGTGCTCATCCCCCATTACTAGCCGGGAAGCCAGTGGGTGACAGCAAAGCTGTCATGAAACCAAAATAGGCCGGCACGTCTTTCTTCAGTCCCACTGTATCTTTCGCAACTGTAAAGACAGCTGCTACTCATTTGCTCCACATGGTCAATAACCACAACTGACCTCAACGCACCTGTAACCGATGCCATGCTATGCAATAATACGTGCTTCAGTGCGGCGCGAAGCCCTGACCTGCTCAGAGCAGTATTCAGGCATGTGGCCAGCTATATCACATTTTGTCACATCCAAGAATTGGACATTTGTCACATTTTGTCACATGCAAA